>JADNYV010000274.1:0-46391 GCA_015501055.1 Mucidula mucida
TATTTCTCCAATCTAAATGGAACATACGGATGAGCAGCAAAGGACAAAAGACGCGTCGCGACACACTTGAAGCAAGCCTTGATTTTATCCCCAAAAATCCTTCGTATTCAGAGAGCAAAAGCCAGGTCCCGTATTGCTTGCCCTCTTCGGCGCCGCCTTTTTCGTGGTCTTCGGCACCTTTGCAGGTGCATGCGTGACGGCATTGGCAGAGTCAGTCTCGAGAGGGCGCTGTTGCGACGCGCCGAATCAGTCCTGGTTGGCCTGAGTGAGGAAAACACGCACTTTAGTGCCAAGGAGGATAGAGTCGTCTATGGATGAGGCCATGATAGAGCGGTAGTATGTAGTCAGATGTAAGAACGTGGTGGTCGTAATGAAGAACTGAGATGGAAGGACTTGGAAGTAACAAGCTGAGTTTGAAATTGCCCAACTCCGAGTCTCCGACAATCAATGTTCTCACGTACGCGTCTTAGAGGCCTTGAAATGAAGCCCCTGAAGGCGACTGAAGCTCCAATTCGCGTCTTTCATCTTCAGGTACTTGATATTTCCGTAAACAGTACCTATCATAATTATCTGGTCCTAGATTCGTGAAAGTGCGGTTTCCTAGTCGGCAATAACATTAACGTCTGTTAACATGAAGACTCCAATCTGCGTCCTTCGCAAGCATGACATTAATCATTTTGAAGAGGATGTTTCGACCTTGTCCGCTCCGTTTCTAAGTATACGGTGCGAGAACGGACTGGAAGAATGCTGTCGACGATGATCCATCAGATTCCAAAACCATTAGTTCATCCATATCTCGGTCAATCTCGCTAAAGTATCTCGCAGCACCAGACATGCGCGCAACGCGCGCGCAGATTCCATGCAGAGTCAAGAGCTTCGGGTCAGGCAGGCTAGCTCTGCCTCCCTAAATGAGTCGTAAAAAGACAGAGAATGTCTTGCCAATGTCGATATCCTCCTGCGATAGAGTAGGCCGTGTGGACCGTATATTCGTGTTCCTAAACCACAAATAAGCTAAGTCACAGAGAAAAGCAAGACACAACAAACCTTGTCCGTGGGCTCAAACCAAATGCCCAGGCCATCAAATTCGCTTTCAACGCTTGACTGTAGGCAGAGAAGGTTGGCAAGTGAATTAACACCATTGGGCTGTACCAGCGCGTGTGCGACGTCTCCCATTCCAAACGTCTGAAGAATGCGCCAGAACGAGGCGGAGGAATCTTGCTGCGCGTTTTAAGCAAGTCCGATCGATTGACGTGACGAAGCCACGTACGCCTGTACTACCGATATACTTCTCGTTCACAATGTGGCAAACTTGTACATCACCTCCCGGATTCGGAGGCTTCGGCCTTTTCAGCGAGTTCCTGAATGTCATCGCATCGGCTGGATTTCCACGCCAGGGTAAGCTTGCAGCGCTATCCATCTCGTGCCAGTGCCTAGTCCCACAATGGTTTCGATGTCAGAGGCCTTGAAAGACGGTAAACACACATTTTTGTGTAAGGTATCGTAGTCGAGAATAGACGAAACTAGATCCTGGCCCAATTGCTCCTCGATCGTATCGAATGATCTTGGCGAGGAACTTTCTGGAGAATCTGGAGTGATTCGGAGGTAGGTTTTCGGACTAATAATCAATGAGCGACTCGGACGGCACGTAGAAGTGAGGGAGAACGGACAAGCTCGAAGTAGATGGTCACAATACATCGCCCCAACGTCGTAGACAAGCGAGTCCCTATTCTGAGTCGACTTGAGGATCTCACGACGAATGGCGTCCGTGGCCACGTCGCTTATACTTGTGTGCTGGCCATGGAAAACGTGAAGCAGACATCCAATGACTCTTGAAGCAACGACGTTTCCTTTAGCCTCCATGTCTTTGCCTCCCGACTGATTGTAAATGTGGACCGCGGAGATCTCTGCCTCTGAGACGCAATTGAAAGCATCAAGAGATTCTGGGGCTGAAAGCTGTAGAGAGGAGAGAAATGGCGCATCCAGTCGTGGTGGCAACATGTCATCAGGATTTTGTTTCGCCCTCCTTACTCGAGTGCGGGCCACGTGACAAGCACACATCCTGAGTCTTGACGGCCATGAGCGAGATATTGCCACCACGACTAGACAAGCCATTTCTCTCTTCTCTACAACTTTCGGCCCCAGAATCTCATTATGCTTTCAGTTGCGTCTCAGAGGCAGAGACCTCCGCGATCCACATTTTCAATCAGTCGGGAGATAAAGACATGGTGGCTAAAGGAAACATCGTTGCTTCAAGGGTCCTTGGATGCCTGCTTCACGTCTTGGACGAGCGGCCTACAGGCTTAACCGACACAGTTGTGACCACCATCCGTCATGAGCTTTTTAATGACACCAAATGGGCGACTCCTGATAGAAACACGCTCATCTACGAGGTCGGGGCGGCTTATCGCGACCATCTCCTTCGAGCTTGTATGTTCATCCTACTCCTACGTACTGTCTCTCATTCTTTGTCAGTCCGAGAAAGTACCGCCGCTGTACGACCACCGACACCTGAGCATCCCTCGCGCGCATCATTCGACAAACTTGACAAGAAATGGCGCGAGGATTTAATCGCTTCTAGCGTCAACTACGATACGTCACGCAGCAAGGTGATCGCCGTTTTATAGACCCTCCCAGTCCTCTAGTAACACCAAAACTAGACACTGGCACGAGACGGATACCGCTGCAAGCTCACCATGGCATGGAAGGATAGCTCGTGCATCGAGGTACAAGAACTTTCTCAAATGGCCATCGAGTCTCGTACCGGGCGAGGGCCTGTCCAAGTTTGCCATATTGTGAATGAAAGCTTAACCCAGCGTGCTAAAGGCACCGGGAAGGTATGTTCATCTGTCTTGTCGACTGCTCTTGCTCAAAACATGTAGCCGAAATTCCTCCGCATCCTCGAAATGTTCGGAATGAAGGACGTCGCTGAGACGCTGGCATCGGCAAACGGTGTCCATTCGCTCACCAACCTCCTATGCCTTGGTCAAGCCCTCCACACCCTCTTTGATAAGCTTGATATCTGGTTTGAACCTACCAATACGGTATGTTGGACTTTACTTTCCGTGTCTGTTCCTCTTCTTATTCATTGCTCAGAAACATGAATATACGGTTCATACCGCTTACGATATCGCTGAAGTATACGCTCATTGGCAAGACACTGTAGTGTTCTCAGTCTTCCCGCACCGTTACGAGACATTTAGGAATGCAGATTTGCCCCTCCCTGACCCAAAACTATTGGTTCTTCATGGTATCTGTGCACGGGTTGCGCAAATGTCTGGTGCTATCAGATACTTCGACGAGATTGACCGAGACATGAAGGCTCTGAAGGTTTTGGCATCTGATGGATCAACGTCTACCACATTTCTTCAATCCATTCTTGCACCGTACGAGGACTAATGTTGCGCGTCGCAGCAGCGGCCTCTCCAAACTGACTCTACCTTAGTAGTGGTCGGACCGGCCTTCCCTCACTTTACTGAGGCTGGATTCGAGACCAAATGTACGGTACATAGGCTCAAGGTCAGACGATATGCCAAATACTACAGTTCCTCTCGTATCACACTCAGCACCCACGCCCGACCCACACCTCCACGCCCCCTCGACACCCACGCCCACAAGAACTTTCACATCTTCTACTGCACCTCCTACCATCTCTTCCTCCTCATCACCTCCACGTGAATCTTCACTCCGCGTCCACTCTCATCTGTAAGTCATCGCCGCCCGGAAATTTCAATCGCCCGCGGGCGTGGTTCGAAGGCAAGGTTTAGGAATCTATATCCGGCACAGCATGCCGAAGCTCTCCTTTCCTAAATCATTTGAATGAACGGAAGGCGTGTATCATGAGTCTCTTCTACTGGATTTACTACTGCCCCATGTGCGCCAGATATCCATCACCTTACAAACACCGGCAACATTTTTTACACGAATATGGTATCTTGAGTATGAGTATGATACAATTTCAAGCCTTCAACTTCTGTCTTTCCGCACGCAATGATCCCAGCGTCGGTCTCATCTCCGCCAACACCTCCTCCTGTGCGCCATCGTTCAGAGGACCTGGTAAGCGGAAGAAGGAAAAGAAGACTGACCGGATAGTACGTCTTTTTGAAACTCTCCCTCGACTTCAATCTCTGAAAATAATCCCAAAAGAGCTTGTACTTCGGCTCCGTCGCCAGCATGTTCAATACCTGCTTTTCTTCGCCTTCGTCGTACGCTCCGAGATCATTAGAGAGCACAGTCTCAAACCGCGCAAAGAAGGGAAGGACCGCGGCGTCCGCAATGGTGAAATCATCATTAACCGCAAATTTCTTGTTACCGTTCTGACCGAGGAGATCCTGCTGCGCTTTGAGGGCAACAAACAATGCTTCCTTTGAGTCGCCACGAAGGAGGAATGAGATGTACGGCGGGCTGAACTGGTTGGAGAAAGTGTCGATGAAGAAGCGTGCCTTGGCCCGCTCAACAGGGGAGGAAGGCAGGAGAGACGACGCAGGAAAGAGATCGCTGATGAACTCATTGAGGATAAGAGACTCGACCAGCTTGGTAGACTCGGGAGAGGGTTGGTCTGCGGGAACAACGGGACCGCCGTAGGCGATCGCGGGAACCTTGGAGAACGTCGTAAAGCATTTCACAAGGGCGAGTAACCTACTCACTTTGCTCGCAGGGTTGATTTTGGAAGCGTACCATTCCGGCTTGTTGCCTAGATCGATTTCGTATCGCGTGAACTGGGCGCCGACCTCAGCGAGTGCAAGCTCGGTCTACGAGGTATATCAATGCCTCGTTCATGAAATCGGACAACACTGAGACGTACCCTGTGCGCAAATTGGCAAACCTATTCCGCACTGTTCAGAATCAGAATCAAGAGCACCTGGAAGGATAAAGCACCTTTGCCGCGTAGAGAGTAATCTGTCGAGCCATGGTGTGTCAAGGGCGATACAATTCAATGTGCAACATGACATGCGGGCTTTTATAACACGGTCGGGAGAAATTCGTGTCACACCATCAGTCAGCCAGTTAGCAATGAGTGTGAGTAAGATAGGATGATAGAGACGATTGTAAGCAATGATAGACCTGAAAGACTGATGAGATATTGCGCGCTCTCCCAGAGGATACAACACCAGTTTGGAAAAAGAAATTGCTGGAGCATTGTAAGGTATCAACGCTTGAGTTTCAGTCGTCTGCAGGGGCTTTAAGACGCGTAGACGCGTCGTCGCACGTGAGAAAGTTGACCGTCGGAGTTGGGTAAATTCAGACTCAGCTTCTTACTTCCCGCTTTCCTTCCATCTCAGTACTTCATTACGAGCACCAGATTCTCAAATCTGACTACTACCGCTCTACCATGGTCTCATCCATACTATTCTGTCATCCTTGGCATTGAAGTGCGTGTTTTCCTCACCCAGGCCAACCAGGACTAATCCGGCGCGTCGCAACAGCGCGCTCTTGCGACCGCCTCTACCAATGATGTCGCACCTGCGCCTTCAAAGGTGCCGAAGACCACGAAAAAGGCGGCACCGAAGAGGGCAAGCAATACTGGACTGGGCTTTTGCTCTCTGAATAAGAAAGATTTTGGGGATACAATTATGGTTTGCTTCCAGTGCGTCGCGACGCGTCCTTTGTCTTCTGCTGCTCACCGATATGTACCATTTAGATTAGAGAAATATGACATACAGCCCATGTCTTTTAATGTACGCGTTTTTCCCGCGTGTTATACGTTTCATTCACGCGCTGCTAGGTTGAAATGGATGTGACATTCTTTCGATCCTTTTCTGGATCTGCTAATGTTATGGTTGTTCCTGCATGTGCGTCTTACCTTTCCTTCTACCTGCTTTCTCAATGACCTTCTCTATGTAGCATGCGATGAGGCCACGCCTATTGTCGTCCGGTCGCCATCTTTACTAACCGTACTGCCGGGGTTGTATTTGGTGTTAGCAAGATCAAGAATGGAAACCGATCTTCTACGTACTTATGAGTTGGAGCGCATGGTCGTTAATCTCTATCCGTCCCAGATCCGTCCACAAAGCAGGCGCAGGCTTTGTTAGCATTTGAGGCTCAGCAGATATAGAGATATATCAATTCTACCTTTTTTACGCCGTTGTGTTCAGCAAGCATCTTTCTTGGTCGTACTCCTTTCTTGAGTCTTCCGACCTCCATATCGATAATGAACGAATCGGTCAGTCTTGCCAATACGACAGACCCTCCGGAAAACTAACGAGGGGGCCATTCATCAAATGAGCCACTCAACCCTGCTTATCACGCACCTTCCTATGTCGGACTTTCTTGCCTCGTTGACCAGCCCACATGGCGCAAAGACAAAGACCATTCCCAAACAAGGCTATCGCCTCGCCACTCCCCAGAACCAATTTATTTGTTCCGACCAAACTCGAAAACACTTGCTACAACGGGTGATTTCGAAAAGCAATTGGGTTGAACGTCGGTGCTACTGGTCGCGTATAAAGGTCGGCTCCCTCGCTATGAATTCCCCAGCTCCCCGCCATCAACACCTCGAGCAACATCATCCTCCATCTCATCCCGCCCGCGCACTTTCACTTGCACATCCTATCACTCAATGTCTACTACTCCAATCAAAGCCCGCGCCTTTGTGAGTACCCGCCTTGTGTCCAAATCCGGACACCGTTATTGTTCATCGGTCGCTGACATAACTCCCTTTTGTTCTCTTTTCAGCCATGCCCTTATTGTCCACGGGTCTATGCGCTGAACCGCCACTTGAAGCGTCATGTCGAGATCCATGATCCAAAGACGAAGAGATTCGCTTGTCCGTGGGACGGTTGCGATCATACGACGCGCCAGATGTCGAATTTGAAGACTCATATGAAGAAGTGAGTGGCTTCATATATGTATTCGTATACCGGATGCTAACCAGAGTCGACTAGACATACGAACACGAAGGACATTTTCTGTACCAAGTGCGCCTACGCCACTGGCGATCCTGCGCTAGCTCTGCGTCACCAGCAGCGCGCCCACGGATACAAGCCTCGCACTATACGGAAGCGTCGCTACACTATTTCGGAAGCGTCTTGTTCGTCTTCAGGCTCCGAAGCCAGCTTCCCGACTACCCCCACCGCCGAAGTTAAGCCCGAGCTTGACATCTGGCAGTTGGAATATCCATTCGAAGACTCCTTCACCAGCGTCCAAGCTAAACCGCTGTATCCCGCCGCGGAAGCGATACCCGCACTGGCATTCGATGTTGACAGTCTGTTTCGACGGACGGTTGGTCCTCGCCTTTGACGAACGCCGAGTCTCCTGATATCTGGTCATCGTGGGCCCCGACTCCCGAACCTAGTTTTCCCATAGATTCAATACCTACTTCTTTCGACTGGTCCCGTCGCCTACCTGGTCGCCATCGTTAGATGAGAACCGTGCCCAAATCATTGCACCATCCCCAGAGCCGTCGTCCTCCTTCCATTCGACTCCTTACTCCCCGTCTCCGGCTGCCTTCAGTGCTCCATACACAGAGCAGAGCCTGGAACAATTCTTCAGGTTTGCGCTCCCCGAAACTTATCCATCTTTGAATGGTGCTTTCCCTTCGTCGTCGCCTCAGCCAAGTTCGCACGAGGCGCATTTGAACCCGACTATCGGCTTTGAAACGGACTCTGATTATTCTCTGTATACTACAAGTTGTACTCCCTGTCGTCTCCGTTTTCTTGCTTGTATTTAATCTAGCTTCTTTTCGGAACCCTGTTTTCACGGGGACCGCTCTTCCATCGACTGTGCGATTGGCCTAGCAGGAGCGCCCTCTGCCGAACTGACTTTTTCGGTTGTCGTAGTGAGTGGCGCGAATCTATTATGGATGGTCTTGTCTCCATTCCATTCATGAGATCAATTGTTCGACAAAAAGGTATAGTTTTTGAATGCCAACGCCAGCCTTATTGTCCATTGGATGACTACCAGTGGTCAATTGCTGACTGTCCTCCATGCGCGACTGATGAGAAAATCTGTCCTTTCCCCTGTCGATGATCATGAATCGAGGGCATATTTATACTATGAACGCGGTCAGAATGGTAGGCCGATTATACTACACTACCGTTGCGCAAGACCACGCAGCCTGCTAATGATCACGCACATCAACATGGACACGAGGACAGGCTTTTGTTCTCTTAACGTGTCATCACGACGGGTTTCACTGGGACAAAGGCCATCGCCTAATCCGGCGACAATGAGCAGTGCAGAACAATACCCACGGTGCCCCAATTTGGACATCTCTTGTTCTTTCACCGGTTCAGTGGCTCTGCAGCAATCACTATATAAAAAGGGCGATCCGCGCCAACACAGGTCCCATCACCCAACAGCATCGCTATTCTATAAGTACCTACTCGAGAGCCACCATCAGACATCTGCTATGTCTACTACTACTACTCCCATTATCGCATCGGCACCATCCCGTCGCATCGCGCGCAAGCAACAACGAGTCGCCACTAATGGCGATTCGCCTCCTTCGCCTATACGTTCCGACTCCAGCTCTGGAGACGAGCATCCAGGCTGGAGCGATTCAGACACCGAGTCTGAAGACGAGCCACAACCCATAGACATCGACGAATCGTGGCTGTATACGTTCCAAGTAAGCTTTCTTCCATCTCTTTCTCCTTCATGTCTAAGTCGTTATTAAAGGCAGGCGAACGCGTGTGGATACGCACTAGCGGGGGAAACTGGCATCTGGGTCAGGTCACCGGACAGAAGACGAAGACGGGCTCGACGCGAGAGGTTTGTGGAGTGTTTCTTTCTCCGGTGGCAGCTTCCCTGACTGCTTGAATAGAAAGAAGGCGTCTTCTATCCCGTCATCTTTAATAGTAAGATACGAAAGTGGTTCGCGCCACTCAACGGCGACATCAAGCCCGATACGAAGCATACTCGGACTCTGTTGGCAGAGGCTGGATTCCTCGGCGATGATTCAGAGTGATGTCTTGGATAGTTGATTTGAAAGTGTAAAATACAGCGTCTAGCTGTTTACGGAATGTCAGAATGTGTTCATTATACAAATAACAAACGCGCGCTTACTAGTAATACTGATGAGCTGCCGGAGTTGTATTAGAAGTTGAACACTGTGCTAGCTGCACGCGGGCCACCATTGTTCGTGCGTCAGAATCTCCAGCGCCTCTGCTCTCTCGAGAACACTGATCAACCAATCCTGACAATTCCATTGCCCATCTGGAACGCGCACAGGTTCTACAGCTGCAACTGCCTCCAACTCTTGTCTCGTCCGTAAACTCATCTGCCATGCAAATAACGTGTTCTTCCCTTGCCTCTTCGCAGACGTCAACGGCCCCAGTTCGTCAAATAGTTGATGCCAACCTCCTGCACAATGTCGAGGTGGCGGTGAAAGGGAGCGCACTCGTCTCCGCGACGATCCATGAGAGTTTCCAGTGATGGTCGTGCGGCTCAGTAATGTCTCTGGTAGAGCGCGTGATAATAAGATCAACGTCGAGGTCCTCGTCTGGATCCTTGTAGATCCAAGACAAATCGTGGGAGAATGAAGGTTTGGTGGACGGCCCGAAGTTTGGTAGGTATTCAATGGCGTGGATGGCGTGATAGGGAACAGTGTGCTGAAGACATGATAGATTGAGGGTCGAACCTCATTCGGATAAATCAGACCAGGATGAAGGCAAAGGGCAAGGGAATAGCATGACGTATGCACTTCTCATGATGATTGAATAGTACTACCTGACATTTTATCATTTCTACAGTCCTGCAGCGCTTAAGATAGCGGTCGAAGTTGGGCGTTCCAAAGCCGGTGACCTTGTCGAGAAAGTATTAGCTTTCAATCTAACAGAGAGAAGTGCAAATTACTCACAGGATCCCCTAGAAGTTCGGGAAGATAAATGTCAGTAGCGGCTCCAAAGCAACAATCGATATTAAGAAGCACGTACATCCAGCGGTAGCCGGGAAGCCATCGGTATTGCCTGAAGAAACACACTGTGAATATCAAAAGCCGTGTCTATATCTCGGAAACCTACATCCAGGATTGCTGCCTGATGTGATATCGAAGAAGGCTTGCGGATTGGAGTAATGCTTCGCATAAACAAGTCAACGAAACAAAAACACTGACACCATACGACTCACAAAGGGTTCAAGAAACCAACACCGGTTGACCAGCAGCGATCAGACGATCATTCACCAGCGAAATAATGCTCGCAAGATCGGGCTAGAACACGACGTCCCGCCCACAAGCCCAAACTGGTTCTGCCAGTTGATCTCCACGTTCTCGCCTTGGGCCGCAATATCTGGGAAGGCGCGTCCGGAAGCGTTGAACAGCCCCGCGTTTGTGTTGCCAAGGGTAGAGAGATAAGAAGCCACCGCGTCAGCCTGATAGTCGGGGATAGAGAAGTAGTTGGAAAATCCGCCGCTGCTAAAGTCTGCAGCGACTTCCGGGCTGATGCCGGTGGTTCCGCCGACAGCGGTCTGCCAAGGACAGGTCCCGGGGAATGCTGGGATGAAGGTCGAGCAGGATTGACCTGGTGAGTACTTTAGTGTGCAGAAGGATAAAGAGAAACTAGAAGCGGACTTTGACCACCCGATACACCACCGTCGCCTGTAGATAGACGTGCGTTAGATATTAGATATTGAGATGAAAGCGAAGCATGTTTGTTTACCTGAGGCGAAAAGGATGGAAACGCCGCGCGCGCCTAGTGCCATGTAGCTATCACACATACGTCTTGGTGCAGGCTTAACGAAAGGAGCAGGATGATAACATCGATACGTACGTTGCCAAGTCGACGGGAAGATCCGTCTCGTCAAAGCCATAACTTGTGGTAACGACCTGGCATGTTGTTAACAAAGGAAGACGATGGTAGTTGGGACTATTCACCTGAGGCGGGTTCTCCTCGGCAGTGAGAACGTCCATCACATCGATAAATCCGCTGACGCCGTCAGTATTATCGTCTCCCACGCTGATGAAAACGACTGGAACGCCCGTAGCCACGCCAATTGTGTATTGAATATCGAGGTTCTATATCATACGGAGGTGAGCTTTGTGAGCACGGAACGTAAAGTATTGCCTACAGCTTCGATACCGGCTTCCGAAAGAGTCTGGGGATTCACGCCACCGTCGAGAGTCTGTAGCGTAAAAGTTGTGCTGGGGTCGATGT
Organism: Mucidula mucida; assembly: GCA_015501055.1. NCBI lineage: Eukaryota > Fungi > Basidiomycota > Agaricomycetes > Agaricales > Physalacriaceae > Mucidula > Mucidula mucida. The sequence goes on from JADNYV010000274.1 coordinate 11,091, forward strand.
CTCTTCTTAGTTGCCTAAGGAACCGCCCAAGATCTGCTTCCTGTCCGTGCGTCAGTCTACACTCCATGTCATGAAGATTGCTTCAGCCACTGACGTTGGCATATTGATCGATGAAGCCAGTGACACCAAGGACGTTTGAAGATTCCGTGGCAGGGGTAGTGGGAATACCGTATAGCGCTTGCAAACAAGCCGGGGTGACAACACTAGCACAGCTCGAAGGCGCGGGGTTCGCACGTTCAGTGATATTGGCGTTAGGCACTGGGATCGAGAACACAGGACTCGTCGGTCCGAAACGGGGCTTCGCGAAGGACGTCGTGGGATGCACCAATGCGATATCGGCCTCGAGATCCTTCGGAAGGGAGTATTCCAGCGTGCGCGTGATCCGCTCCCCAGAGTCCTCGTCAACGAAGTTCTGGAACTGGGCGGAGAACAGGGTATTGGCGGTTTCGACGGGGACGCTGAAGGAGAGCCAATCGTTGTAGGCGCCAGTTACGGCGATGTCTGTTACGCCGTGCTCGGAGAGCCATGCTGTGACGGCGGATACGGAAGCCTCGGTGGGCGAAGTGTACGCTTTGACCTGATATAGTTTGTTAGCTTTATCTGGAGAATGCCACATGCACGAAACTTACTTGGTCCAGAGATAGATATTGGCCGTACGAGGCGCTGTTGGGAGTGCTGACAGACAAAAGCGTCTTCTCCAAGCCGGCGATGTCTTTGGGCGTCAATGCGATACGCAGGTTGAGGTTAGTATCGGCACTGGCCATCTCAGCAGCAGCGAAACCCTTGGGGACGGCTTCACGACGATCGTGGACCCGCATCGCGCGAGGCGTGGGGGTGCCAGAAGCGGCGATCGCGAGGGCGACGAGGACAGTGCTGAGGGAGATGAGCCTAACCATGATGATATATCGAGGATAGGCACTAACCAGCACTATCTAATGAGGAGGATTTTATACTCATCTCTCGGAGAATGGTTCCTGCCAAGCGTCCACAAGGAAGCGTAGAGGAAGCAGGTGCAACGTCGGCGGAATGGTCGACATGATTGGAGTGTGAGAGAGACGGGACTTGTAAGGTAGTAGCGCAGATACGACGACAATCCAACATGATATCAGTGTTGTTCTGATGAACAGAGGGAGTGTTATTTATAGAACTGAGTATTGAATGGGAATGGTCGAGGCATGATGAGGAGCAGAATACGCCGCGTCATTCCACATGCCTATTCCCTATGTGATTTTAGGTAGGCTTGTGTCGAGGAACGAGTGCCATTCGTTCCGCGAAGTCGATGTAGAAAGCGACGAATGGGCTTTGTGTTCTACATCAATCGCTGATATAAACTTACGATGTACGCTATGTTCTGCTGATCAGCACAATCAGTTCCACATTGAACTACGATAACGGACGGTTCAAGAAGCATGCCAGCACCGAAATCTATCCGAGGTGGTTCTGAAGCGTGGCGGAAAACTATCCTCAAGTGGGTATGCGACGAGCTGGTGTCGGGCTGCGTAGAGGTCAGAAGGTAAAGGAAGAGACAGCTGAGCTCAAGGACCGACCCGTTTTGAGAGCTAAATTAGTTCAGGAATAGGACTGATTTTCGATAGGCATATCAGATGTTTCCATGAGAGCGGTAGTCCAAGACGGGCGGCTAGAAGTGCGCGTCAAATATATGCAGTGGCACGCAGACCGAAAGGACAGGACATACCCCCGCGTCGATATCAGCGATGAGATTACGAATTTGTCACTGATTAATGAACGCTTCTGACTGTGATGTGAGGCCACCAATGAAATTCATCGAAGAGCATAAAAAGAAGGGCGAAAAGCTGGAGTCGCATGGTCATGATAGTGGATCCATATGTTGGATTCAGCTGAGGTGGCCACGGCAGCAAAAGAGACAATTAGTACAAGGTCCCTCCCTGTTGACCGACGTGGTCAAGTTCAAGAGGATGGGCATGCCGTCGTGCCGACGGCAATCACGCTTATTGCGGCAATGAGTATCAGGACGTCCAAAATGAGCATATCTTCACTCGTCTATACCTTAGTATACCAAACTTGGGAAGCGCCGCCTTAGGCGGCAAGAAACCTTGCTTGTTGTGTGCTGAGTGTGAATACCCTGAATGTACGGCAAGTAAAAATGTGACTCTGAGGTAGTAGGAGGAGGAAGGCTCTCAACAATTCTCAAGTACTTAGAAATCGTCAGAATACGGCAAGTTTGCGAACACAGAACAGACAATATGGCTAGCTTACGTGCGTCTCAAGCTCATCGTAATGATGGCGATGTACAGCAATACACATTAGCCTCAGTGGCGCCGCCTGAGCTCACAACCAAATCACTTGCCGTATTCATCCCTCATCATTGCACCCTGGTGTAGCACTCGCCCCCGACACATCACTAATGGCAGACCAGTCATTATGGCACCGTTCAATAACCCATGGCCGACAGCACACACTGGCACGTTTGACAGAGCATGGCCATACTCGTCGCAATGAGAGGCCTTGGTCAGTCTCAGGATACCAGGATACACCTCCATGTGATGAAGCTGAACCAGGAGAGAGATGAAATCATGCAATTCATGAGCACGGCTGCCTGAATGACTCGGAATGATACTGGGTTGTCCAGTAAACTTGACTGTGACATTGAGTGTGCATCGTCTGATAGCACTGAAACGCTTTGCTATTTTGGGAGAACAGGTACGACGACAGAGACCACTGCGTAGAATGCCTAACATGTAAATGAGGGTATGCGCAAAGCGGTGTGATGCTATATCGGCCCTTTGTGCAGATTGTGAGAGCTGGTATGTATGAATACAGCAAACAGTGAGTGGTAATGAGAAAGAGCTGCCGGACGGAAATGAGCCGCTTGTTTGTAAAAGATGACCCGGCGGCTGAATTACGGGGGAGGAAGGACCTTGACAAGCAAGGTGATATTTATTGTAGTAACTGTCTACCGGTGGGCTCATCCATGACATAGTGTGTAGACCTGCAGCGTATACTTACTACTACTACCGCGTGCGCGCGCCTTCCGTAACGTGGATATGTCGCGCGGTGCGATCAAAGTGCTTTACTCGACGCTGGACTCGCAGGAAGTGTGTTGTCTTCTAACGCGGAGACTCGCTGGCTGGTGCGTGCTGAATGTCTTCAGCTTTTGCTTCTAGTCCGACACTTTGTAAATCCGCCTCCTTTTCTTCAGGAAACCCGCTGCTCTTTTCGACGCCTATGGACCATTTATCGGGATAGTAGTGGATTCCGGTGTTCCCCCATCGTCCTTGACCTGCTCGTCCATCACACTTCAACTCGTCTTCAAAGTGGATCTCAACCTTTTTCCTCATTTGTGTACCTGCCGATGGTCTGATTTGTTTTTCTTCTTCTGGAACACAAGTACATACTAGTTTTCACCCGTCGAGGGCACACAGATTTCGCTGTGGATTTAGTCACCAACTTCACCACGCTCACTAGCTAAGAGCTTCCGCAACGTGTGCTCGGGTCAACCTGCTATGCAGGTATAACTTGCAATCACTTAAGTCCAGGTGGGTGAAGAGTTGTCGAGGTCCAATTTATCGACTAAGTGATCTTTTGACCATTTTTTGCTGCTTCACGGGAAGATGACACATGAGACGCGGCTTCGTCGTGTCCAATAGGTACTCTCACCTCAATATTCTTTTTTGTCGGCCTTCAGAATTTCTCGGGGCTCAATAGCGGGGTAATTTGTTAGGCGTTCGCGGGAGGGCGTCATCTGCCGTTTCTCGCCGGAGTTGATTATTACGAGGACCATCTACACTGTACAGTGGCAGTGATCTCGTCTGTGGTGAGGGAGGTTCTCTCTTTGACCTCTTCCTTCCTGCTGAAAACGTCCACCCTAGGAAACACCTTGATCCGAGGAGTGGTCGTTGATTACTATTTCGTGTCGCCTGCTCGCCATTGCTGGCTCATGTAAGCACTTAAGCTGATAGGAGGGCAACCATTCAAGAAATGAGTTAAGAGTCTGAGCTTGAAATTACCAAGAACAGCTCTACTTGTGGTAGTGAGGACATACCGTTGAAGAAGTCCTAGGAAGGAAACATTGGCAAGCCGTGTGGCATCGAGTGGCGCCAATTTTAGGCCCAGAGGGAGTCACCTGTTACTTGCGGCGGGATGGCGGTATACACGTCGCCCTTTTGTAGGTATTTTCTACACCTCGTGGTACTACTGGCCGGTGGCATTGTGTCATTCCCGTGCTCTACGCCCTTTACAGCAGATAGCTGCTCTGACTATGAAAAGCTGTTGAAGTTTATCGGATAGTACTAATGCAGTACTTGGGGACTGTCTAATTTCTAAGTCTATCAGGACGGCTGGGGATGACAAGGACTCTTGTTGATGACATTGATACTCGCACGGAGTCTGAAATGGCTTCATTCCAAAGGTCAGCAGAGCAATTGTCACCGAAGCTTACTGTACTTTCAATGTCAATTAAGCTACGCTACACGTACAGCGCTGAGTTGCCCGTCCCGGCTTTTTTCCGTTTTTGCTATCGTAAAGACGGATAACATGGTTTGACAATGTGGTCTTCATTTCAGTAACCTAGTATGGGTGTGCGCGGATGAAAGAAGCCGTAATAGACTTTAGGTCAGCAGGCACGCCACCCTTTTCGATAACACGTGATCAAAGGCGGCTTTCTGGTCGACCTGCACGAGCTGCACAGGCCTTTGCCATCGTCGACGATGGCGACGACAGCGGACGCTGCGGATCCGTTCCTCACTCATCTTGTTGCCCTCGTCTCCGTCTACACCGTTGGACATTCGACTACCCCATCCCTCAATACCTCGGACCCTCGACATGGCAGACGGACCGTGTCCTGCGGGAGATTACCATGCTCGCCAAGCGGATGAGCGACGCTGAGCATGCCCTCAACTGGTCTCCGACAGTTGAGCGCTCCATGCCGACGCTGCCCGACGCTACGCCCGTGGCATCCAATTCCCGAGAACAGACACCGATGAGCCGCATTGGCGCTCCGTCGTCGATACCTATGCCCAGTGACCCCTCGCCCACCTCCTCAGGGCCATATTCCGCACCGCCAAAGGGCCGGATCGAGCACATTTGTCCGACCTGCTCATGCCGAATACATCATACGCTCACCGGCCCATCTCCTCTTCAATCCTTACCGGATCCCCGCTCGTCGCGTCTGACGGCCCTCTCGCCATTGCCGCCCTCGACGGTGGCGAACCCGCCGTTGAGGAGCTCAAAGTTCTAAGGCGCAGGTCGAAGATGTTGCTCGTGTCTGCAATGCCGTCGCAAACGGCGATCTCTCTCAACAGATTACCGTCGAGGTTCACAGTCCAGTCATGAATAAGCTCAAGGCTGCTATCAATACCATGGTGCGCATGCCCTTATCGTACAAGCCTCCTTACTCATCCGTTGCAGGTCGAAAAACTAGGTCGGTTCGCCAAGGAAGTCACTCGCGTATCACAAGAGGTCGGCACCCAGGGAAAACTGGGTGGCCAAGCCGTCGTCCCCGGAGTCGAAGGCACCTGGCAGGAGCTTACCGACGTTGTCAATATCCTGGCTGGAAATTTGACGAGCCAGGTCCGCTCCATCGCCGCAGTCACAAAAGCTGTCGCTGTCGGTGATCTCTCCAAACAAATCGAGGTCGATGCACGGGGCGAAATACTCGACCTCAAAAACACGGTCAATTCCATGGTCGTACGTCTGCGTGCATTAGCCGCCGAGGTTACGCGGGTCACTTTGGAAGTCGGAAGTCAAGGAAAGCTCGGAGGTCAGGCCGACGTCCCAGATGTCGAGGGTGTCTGGTTCGAGTTGGTGAAAAATGTATGTCGCCATCTTCGCTATTAATACACTCCTTCTCAACCGGTTGATCGCAGGTGAACAGGATGTGCTTATCTTTGACTGACCAAGTACGGTCTATTGCATCTGTAACGACTGCCGTCGCCGAGGGAGACCTGACACGCAAGGTCGAAATCGAAGTCGAGGGCGAAATGCACCAGTTGAAGACGACCGTCAACTCCATGGTGGACGACCTCAACTCGTTCGCTAGCGAGGTTACTCGAGTCGCTCTCGAAGTCGGCACGCAGGGTATTTTGGGCGGTCAGGCAAAGGTGGAAGGTGTCAAAGGGACGTGGGCCGATCTGACGTTGAACGTGAACAAGATGGCCACCAACTTGACCGATCAAGTACGCTCGATATCAAAGGTTACAAAGGCAGTGGCGACCGGTGACTTGACCAAATTTGTCGACGTCAATGTACAGGGAGAAATGCTTGAACTGAAGGAGACGGTTAACCAGATGGTGGGCCAACTCCGCGTCTTTGCCAACGAAGTTACTCGCGTCAGTCTCGAGGTCGGTACAGAGGGTAAATTGGGTGGTCAGGCTGTAGTCCCTGGAGTATATGGAACATGGAAGGTATACTCTTCTTTCGACGTCGATGCTTGGTCCTGACATAACTTGCAGGAACTCACTAATGTCGTTAACGTGTTGGCCGGGAATCTGACGAGTCAAGTGCGATCTATTGCGGCGGTTACTAAAGCTGTCGCTGTCGGCGATCTTTCCAAGCAAATTGAGGTTGACGCTCGAGGCGAAATCCTGGACTTGAAAAACACTGTCAATGCCATGGTCATTCGCTTGCGCGTTCTAGCTGCCGAGGTTACTCGTGTTACACTCGAAGTCGGAAGTCAGGGAAAGCTGGGAGGGCGGCTGATGTATCCGACGTCGAAGGCGTATGGTTTGAATTGGTCAAGAACGTAATTCGTGTTCCTATTCTGGTGTTTCTCATTCTAATATACCTCGTCCAGGTCAACAGGATGTGTCTATCGTTGACGGATCAAGTACGTTCTATCGCTTCCGTCACCACCGCCGTCGCAGAGGGAGACTTGACTCGGAAAATCGAAATCGAGGTCGAGGGCGAAATGCACCAACTGAAAACGACCGTCAATTCCATGGTGGACGACCTTAACTCGTTTGCTAGCGAGGTTACACGGGTTGCTTTGGAAGTCGGCACGCAGGGCATTTTGGGTGGACAGGCAAAGGTCGAAGGCGTTAAAGGCACCTGGGCGGATCTGACGTTGAACGTCAACAAGATGGCTGCCAACTTGACGGACCAGGTGCGCTCGATATCCAAAGTGACCAAGGCCGTCGCTATGGGTGATCTGGCGAAAATCGTGGACGTTAACGTTCAGGGAGAGATGCTCGAGTTGAAGGAGACTGTCAACCAGATGGTATCGCAGCTCCGTGTTTTCGCCAATGAGGTTACGCGTGTCAGTTTGGAGGTTGGGACAGAAGGGAAGCTGGGCGGCCAGGCTGAGGTTCCAGGGGTCTACGGGACGTGGAAGGTACACTCTTTGGCCAACGTTGATCGTATTCGGACCTTGACGCAACTTGCAGGAGCTCACCAATGTCGTCAATGTGTTGGCTGGGAACTTGACGAGTCAAGTGCGCTCTATTGCGGCGGTTACGAAAGCAGTCGCGGTCGGAGATCTCTCCAAGCAAATCGAAGTTGACGCCCGAGGTGAAATTTGGACTTGAAGAATACGGTCAACGCCATGGTCATTCGTTTGCGCGCTTTAGCCGCAGAGGTTACTCGCGTCACGCTGGAAGTCGGAAGTCAGGGTAAATTGGGCGGCCAAGCTGATGTTCCTGACGTCGAAGGGGTCTGGTTCGAGTTGGTCAAGAACGTGAGCCGCTCTTTTAAACTTGGGTTTTTCATTCTAACATTGTTAATCGTAGGTGAACCGAATGTGCTTATCCTTGACGGACCAAGTGCGCTCTATCGCTTCTATTACCACAGCCGTCGCTGAAGGAGACTTGACGCGCAAAATCGAGATTGAGGTGGAGGGAGAGATGCACCAGCTGAAGGCGACCGTAAACGCTATGGTTGACGACCTAACTCCTTTGCCTCCGAAGTTACACGAGTCGCCCTCGAAGTCGGTACGCAGGGTATACTTGGTGGTCAGGCCAAGGTGAAGGGGGTGAAAGGGACATGGGCTGATTTGACTCTGAATGTCAACAAGATGGCTACGAACTTGACCGACCAAGTGCGCTCGATTTCCAAGGTCACCAAGGCAGTGGCGACGGGTGATTTAACCAAATTCGTCGATGTTAACGTTCAGGGAGAGATGCTTGAACTAAAGGAAACGGTCAACCAGATGGTGGGACAGTTGATGGTCTTTGCAAACGAGGTGACGCGCGTTAGTTTGGAGGTTGGTACGGAGGGTAGGTTGGGAGGACAGGCTGTCGTGCCAGGTGTCGATGGGACGTGGAGAGTAAGTTTCCCCTCCCCATCGTTGTCAATGGTATTGACGTTTGAACAGGCGTTGACGGACAATGTCAATCTTATGGCTATGAACTTGACGGACCAAGTGCGGTCTATTGCTGAAGTTACCAAGGCTGTCGCCAACGGTGACCTGACCAAAAAGGTTGAGATCGATGTCAAGGGAGAGTTCCTCGAGCTGAAAGAGACGGTCAATCAAATGACAGAGTCGCTGAGCGTTTTCGCGGACGAGGTGACGCGGGTAGCCAGGGAAGTCGGAACCGAGGGGCGGTTGGGTGGTCAGGCAAAAGTGAAAAACGTCGCGGGAACATGGAAGGCGTTGACGGACAACGTGAATGTTATGGCCAGCAACGTACGTCATCGGCGCCACCTTGTGAGCTTCGCGGTTAGACTAACATTCCTCACGCGGATAGTTGACACAGCAAGTGCGCGTGATCGCGTTTGCGACGGTGAGTGCATGCTGTCATACTATTTGGGGCTTTGGCTCATTACCGCGGTAGACGGCTGTGGCACATGGAGACTTGACGCAGAAGATCACGAATGTGCAGGTCTCTGGAGAGATGTTGGAATTGGTTGAGACGATTAATAAGATGATTGATCAGCTGGATCTCTTTGCTGTTGAGGTGAAGAAGGTTGCTAGGGAAGTGGGTACGGAGGGTAAGCTGGGGGGTGTAGCGTCGGTTGGCAATGTGCAGGGTATATGGCAGGAGATCACGTACGGTCCGTTCTTTTCTTCCTCGTATCCGAAATTGACTGCTGGTGGTAGACTGTCTGTCAACACGATGGCCGGAAACTTGACGACACAAGTACGCGGCTTTGCTCAGATCTCGGCGGCAGCTATGGATGGCGACTTTACCAACTTGATCACTGTCAAAGCCAGCGGGGAGATGGACTCGTTGAAGTCGCACATCAATAGTATGGTTTTCAATCTGCGGGACAGTATGCAACGGAATACGGCTGCGCGGGAGGCTGCCGAGTTGGCGAATAGGAGTAAAAGTGAGTTTTTGGCGAACATGTCCCACGAGATTCGGTACGTCGTTTTCCCTGACACTGTGTCCTACGACATGGCTGACATTAAGGCAGAACGCCGATGAACGGTATCATTGGTATGACAGAGTTGACGCTCGACAGTGATTTGGATCGCTCCCAGCGTGAGAGCTTGCTGTTGGTGCACAATTTGGCGCGGTCGTTATTATTGATCATCGATGACATTTTGGATATTTCGAAGAGTATGTTTAATGGTGTTTTGATGTGAACTGTTTGTTGATCACTTTTACAGTCGAGGCTGGGCGTATGACTATGGAAGCTGTTTCATACTCCCTTCGGCAAACCGTGTTTGGTATATTGAAGACGCTCGTTGTTCGTGCGACGCAGAATAATCTGGACCTCACGTTCGACATTCAGCCTGATATACCGGACCAGCTCATCGGTGACTCTCTTCGTCTGCGGCAGGTTATCACAAACTTGGTTGGGAACGCGATCAAATTTACACCGGCAAAGTCGACGCGGCGGGGTCATGTTGCGCTGTGGGCACGACTTGTTGCGCAGGATGATCAGAACGTATCTCTCGAGTTTTGTGTTAGCGATACTGGGATAGGCATTGCGACGGACAAGCTGACTGTTATCTTTGATACCTTCTGCCAGGCAGACGGGTCGACGACAAGGGTAAGAGGTGTTCGTCCTTCTGTTCTATGGCTCTGATTCAGATCATGTAGGAATACGGTGGCACAGGTCTTGGGCTATCTATATCGAAGCGGCTGGTGAACCTCATGCAGGGCAATATGTGGGTGGAGAGCGAAGTAAACGAGGCAGTCGCTTCTTCTTTACGATCCACTCGCAGATCAGTCATTGCTCGATGGAGAACATCATGGCGAAGATGACGCCGTTTGCGAAGCGGTCGATCTTGTATGTGGATTCGATGCGGGACCAGACTGGTGTTGCGGAGAGGATTGAAGAGCTGGGGTTGAAGGTGCACAAGGTCCATGTTGTGTCGCAGGTTGCGGACAAGAATATTGTCCGCACTTTGATACCATCATGGTTGATTCGTTGGCTATGGTGAGTGCTGCTGTTATGTTTTCGATATCTGACTCTTTCTGGTTAGGCTGAATCTGTTCGCGAACATGAGCATCTACGGTACATCCCATCGTTCTTCTGTCCCCCAAGATTCCTCGCCTTGACTGTGAGGCACATTGATATCTTCGTCGTACTCTGCTGACTTTGGTCTAGTGAAATGGTGTCTGAACAACAGCATCAGTTCGCAAGTGAACAACCCCACGAGCACACACGATCTTTCTGCGGCATTAATATCGGCCCTCGAGTCCAATACTGTCAACTCCGTTCTCGTGCCCAATGACTTGGCCTTTGACATTCTTCTCGCCGAGGACAATCTCGTCAACCAGAAACTCGCTGTCAAGATTCTCGAGAAGTACGGACATTCTGTGGAGATTGCTGAGAATGGCAGTCTCGCCGTCGATGCTTACAAGAGCAGAGTGCGGCAGTGTAAGCCGTTCGATATCATCCTTGTGCGTCTTCTCTTTCGCCGACATATACTATTGGATTGATGGTCATTAATACAGATGGACGTGTCCATGCCCTTTATGGGTGGAATGGAAGCTACGGAGCTCATCCGGTCGTGGGAGATGCAGGAAGGCATACCTCCGATACCCATTATCGCGCTAACAGCGCATGCTAGTATGTGGCTTCTCTATGGCGTGCTAGCCGTGTCTGACGTTCATTTTAGTGATTGGCGATCGCGAGCGTTGTCTGCAGGCCGGCATGGACGACCACATCACGAAACCGTTACGGCGTAACGACCTGTTGAACGCGATTAAAAACTTGCCACCGAGAAATCGACTGTGGCGCGCAACCTCCTCCTCCGCCGTGGCAACTCGAGTTCTTCGTGGGCGACTTCCAGTTTGATGCACTAGTAGTGTGTTTTTTGCGTTTGGATACCCATATTGATTATACCGCTTTGGTTCCCCCCGTCGTCGTCGTCCGTGGCTAATATTAATTGGTGTAACATTAGAAAGATTGTCATCTTGTTTCATCTGTACTTACCTTTTTTTTTTTTTTTGATCTACATACGAGGAGCTGTAGTCTTCATTTTACTGCATCGTGCTATCATCTTGTTATCTATTACTTACGTGTATGCTCTCCCCCCCATCTCCCATTCTGATGTATCATACCAAGCACTCATCATCATCATTTTTTTACTTAGTACATATTGGACAAAATAGTTAGTTGAAGGATGGGAAAATGTAATAAGCTGAACAATGAGCTTGAACGTTTGAACGGTGGTGGTTTGTTTTTTGATGATGGAAAAACGATGTTCCTTGAGTTCGGGAGAGGAGGGACCGTGAGAACTCGGCGATTGAAGCTCTTGCTTTTGACCACTTTCTCAAAAACCCAGCTGCGACATGTCGCGATTTGCTCTAGGACGCTTCGATTAACATTGAAAGGGCTAGTTTTCTGTTGTTAATGAGCGTTCATCTTGTTGATGTCGTTGGAATAGGGAATTACTGTTCGCTTCTTCCAAGTTCTGTCCGCCGCGGACTGTCAGTGGTACAATCTGTGCATGATTGTTGCAGGCAGATATCATGTATCAGTTAGCGAGGGCCACATTTAGATTTAGGTTTAATACCAAACATGTGTGCGAAGTGAGTTCGATATGTTCCGCGTCCTCGTGCTCTTTCGAATCAGTAGCGCTAGTTTGACATTGGCTGATACAGTTCCAACTTTCGCAACGCATTGTAGCAACGTGGTTGGTACATCGAATTCGTGCCGTGCGTGCCAATTGGCTTCGCTATAACCTCGTAAGCCTTGGCTGCTCTTAGAAACGTAGCGATTTGATTTAAGTCTAGAGGTGCTTCCACGATCCGTCTTCATAACGGAGGCCGAAGACCCCGGAATGCGCGTTTATGAGTACAGACATACACGACTGAATCTCTCTACGGAACCGTCATGTTCGCCACCTTTGTGAAATCTCTCTTTGCCTTCAAGGCTCGCCCCCGCCTCTTCTCCGTGTCCTCAGAATCTATTTCTGTTCAAGAAGGATTATGGCCTCTTCCCAGAACGCCTCGTGCATATCTTGACGCGGTGGCGATTTGTGTTCCTCGACAGGACATATGTTTCGCTGGAAAGCGTCGTAACCAAGCTGGAATACATTATTCTTTGACCCTGTTCGCGAGGAAATCCTCTCCGCACATGTTGCATTCCTCGATGCTGGTGTCGTGTCCCCTGCCTACCACACTATCGTCAACTTTCCTATTCGCATCCCAGAGCTTACTTCGCCACCACTAGAGCGTCTCATGGCGTGATATCACGGAAGAACAGCGTTCATTCATTTCCCTCCTTAATCAGCCGATTATTATCGTATCTCAGATTCTTCTCGTCCCCCTCGCTCATCTACATATCAAGAAGGACTGTACTCCACCAACGGCCTTCGAATATATGCATAGATAACACGTCGTGGCGGCATGGTCTGCATCACGTCGCAGACATGACTTTCCTTGCCCAGAGCAATCACCCTTCAGCTTGGAGCAGCTGGCGTGCCTCATGATTTCGCTGCGAACAGAGTAGCTGCGGACTACAATAGTTCTCGGAGGGCTCCCTCCCGACGGCGTGGGTATGGAACGCAATTATTGAAATGCCATCTGTTCGCGTCGTCGAGTTCCGGCGTGTTGACGCGGACAGACGCAAAGATGCTGCCCAGGGGAAGCCTCCTTGTCGTTTCGATGGCATATCTGTGACGCCTGAAACTATCACCAACTTTGGAACATATGGAAGCGCTGGGAGCGTGAATTCGATTCGAGGAGCAAAGAGAAATGTCTGGTTCGTCCTTCTCGATTCCACGAGCCTTTCATCGCTGACTTTGATCTTTCTATACAGGCAGAAGAACGGGCGCGAGAGGAAGGGAAGGCACAACTGAATCGTATTCAGGAAGCGAAAGCCTTGACTGATCAAGCAGAGGCAGAAACGCGAGAGTCTCAGGAGCGTTACATCCAGTTTTGCGAGCCTCATCATCTGCGTGTCTACTGTAATGAGTTGATCTTTTACACATCGAATAATCAATTTCCTTGTATTAGGCGCGTTCAGCAATGAGAAAGTCCGGCGATGTCCATGAATTACTGGCACAGTCATGCTGCAGTATCGCCGGCATGTGCTCGTTTCTCAAAGGCTGCAATAATCGTGAGACTGACACGAACGAACACTCCGGAGAGTGTTAACGCCTGAAGCTGTGCATTGTCAGGATACGATCTACGTCATCTCATTTAATTGACAACGAGGTAAGTGCAAGGCGCTTTCTGCCAAATAGGACGCTGACGAAGTTCGACAGCTAAACTTTATATCAGCTTTAGCGCTTTGCTGGGTGCGCATTTAACATCACTTTTGGCACGTATATAAATCGTCTGACGCGACACACTGCCTGTTCACTTCTTCACCTACGCTCGAGGATCTTACAACTACGTCATGTACACCTCGACTGCGGACTTCGACCCACGTCTATCTACCCCAGCTTCCATCCCCGCTTCATCACGGAATGACGCTCATACTACTAGTATTCCCGCAAACACCTACCTCTTTCAGCGGGATGGTCTCGCCCCGCACACTGCTGGGATATACCTCCAAGCAGTGCTCGATGTCTGTCGTTCTTCCGGGCAAGACCTCACTCAGCAGAGTGCGGTGACGCGCCTTGTTTATCACAAGAAGGAGGGCATGCCGTTCCACGAGTACCTTACGGCACACGTCGTGTATATCGTTGACGGCGTCCTCCGTCCCGAGTTTTCCGCAGAGGTGGACTTTCATCGCTTCGTTGACAAAGACTCTGGCCACATTCATTCCAAGCCACACCTCCTTGCCCTTCTTCGTGTTGTTCCTTTGGTTGGTGTTGATCACCACGCCTTGAAGCACCACGCTCTTGATACATCGCGTCCGTTCAGAGACATTGTCCGGCTTCCCTTCATAAGCTCCTCCGCCTGTTCAACCTTCGGTGCACACGACACCATCGAAATACGTCCCATGGGTGTAGATCTTCTCATGCTATGACTGACAAGGCCCAAGCGGTCATGAATTTCCTCGAGCCAGGCCGGTTCCCTTTCAGCCTCGAACGGCTGGCTTCCCTTGTCGACTTCGCCACACATCATGTCGCACCTGTATATAACCCTGTAGGCCAGAACTGTTATCACATGTCGTCTTGGGTATGGAACGCAGTCCTACAACTCGCAGAGGGCCCTGTTCACCACTCTGATTTGAACGCCATGGGAAAGTTCGGGAAGTTTCGGTTGCTGCATGGCAAACGCGTCACGGGCCCGTTTCTACTCTCCGATGCGAGCGTTACAGAAGCCCACCTGGAAGGCGCAAGAAAGAGATGGAATGATTACAGAAGAAGTGTGGATTGGCGAGCGTGGAGACATCGGAAACGTTGCGGCGCGTGAGTACTTCTTTCCCGGGCAGACAGCTTCTCATCATCATTCAGATGGAGAGCAAGAAACGTGCCATGGAGAAACAGCTCGCTATGGCCCTAGAAGAAGCGCGTTTGGCTAACGAGCGGGAAATGAAGATGAAAGTTCTTCTTAACCAGCGACCCACGAAGTCCCTCCAATCCCGCCGCCAGAGCCTCCATGGCGTCTAGTGAGCGGCCGTGAAGTTTGATACTTAACATTGCGGACGACGTACTGAAATTGCAGGACAATCTCACTCTTACTAGACTGATCCGAATCATGTCATTACTATGTTATTATTTGATCCACTGATCTGCAGATATATATATTTACAGTCTACTTACCATACTTGTACGCTGTGATTAGCGCTGGAGCGCTATACGGAATCATAGCATAGTTGGAGTATCATAGCGCGGAGCGTCTACTTCAAGTACTTGTAGTTTAAGACAATTTTCGTAAGTTA
This sequence comes from Mucidula mucida, assembly GCA_015501055.1. Classification (NCBI taxonomy): domain Eukaryota; kingdom Fungi; phylum Basidiomycota; class Agaricomycetes; order Agaricales; family Physalacriaceae; genus Mucidula; species Mucidula mucida. The sequence goes on from JADNYV010000274.1 coordinate 26,241, forward strand.
TTCGCGCCACGGTGAGTTTACACGACAACTGACGAACCATGCTGATGAGCGATGTGATAACTAAAGTTAAAGTTGCTGCTTACCATAGTAGGCGCCATGTCGTGGCTGGCAACGCTGCGAGGCTCATTTCAGGAATACTTCAAGATAGGATGTACTGCTGCCCCGCGGGGTATTGCCGTGCATGATGTCTGCAAGAAATCCTGACGTTGGATCGCCAGACTTGGGTTCCAAGATAAGAGTCTGCCCCAGTCCTTTCGCGTCACTGTCTGAGGGGGCTTCGGTAATCAAGTATAGCGCACTGGCAACGCTGTGAGTTCCTGATTCATCGATAGAATATCGCTCTGATACGGAGGGGTCCCATCTTCCAATTCGTCGTCGTCGTCGGTTTCCCGGTCATCATGACCTTTGCGCTTCTGATCCACTGGCGAGAACTCCCGGAATGCATGCCTCAAACGGCGAATCTCTGTTCGCAAGTCGTATGGTTTGCGCAAGTCCTTAAATCACCACATAGGCTAAGTGCCCAACGTGACATCGATGGGAAATGGGCTTACCTTCGCACCCCTCGCGGTACTATCTCCCAGGAGATTGGCCTTGTCGTTGAACTTCAAGTGGCTCTCGATAGAGTCCAGACCTTGACAAACCTCAGCGCGAAATTGTTTACTCAGACAGAGTGCATTCGTAGCAGTCACCTCTGTGCGAACAAGACCCTTCATCTAAACAAGATAACACCTGTATCAATACCCAGTAATCCGACTGGACGACGTACCAGGAATCGCAAAAGGAGCGCTGAGACATCGAGTTTAATCGTCTCAGATCAAGGACGATATCAGCCTTGGTGCGTCCCCGGAGTAGCGCCTTAAAGCGATGGACGAATCTGCTCTCGCTTAGATCCCTGCATGCTGAGAGGCAGGCTGTTAATGATCTGCAGAAACGATGTCGACTTTTGATAGCCACCATGAATCTCAGATGATGAACGCACGATTCTAAATCAGCGCAAGCCTCATGCAAATCTCGACAAGCATCGATGGAGTCAAAACTCTGTTGAAGACACTCATGCACGGCGGTGAGGTCCAGAACGATCCTCTTGACCACGACAGTGGATTCAGCGCTCTGGAATAAAAGAGTCAGCTCAGACGTCAAAAAGAGCTGTAGGACTCAATACTAACCCAGCTGCTGCCCACAACGTCTGACAGCTTTTTCGCAACGCCCAAGAGGGCGATGATGCTCGCGGCCAGGCCTACGGCTTCCATACGGAGCCTCAGAGTGGTTGGGTTTCAAGGAGGTGGGTACTAGGAGGTATAGTCACGGACCTGCTCCGGACGAAATCCGGCAAGTTTTTTGACCAAACTTGGAGCCCATAACGGGGGATGCCAATCAAGCAAGGCCTGTCTGTAGAGCTTGAATATACCTGTGCACACCACAAAGAAACAGAAAGTGTTCCCACCTCTACTCACGAAATCCAAGCCAATTGATCAGAATCGAGCGGCCTTTTTTCTGTCTTTCTGCGGCGGACGAAAAGAATCCCAACCCAAACCACTAAATCCCGGACCAAGTTTTGACTTTTGACCCAAAGGCGCGGAGCTGGTGATTCGACGTGCCCTAATTGTAGACGATTATGTGGAAGAGTTCCGTGAGGCCTGTACAATTATTACTGGCCTAACAAGCCGGTATATGGATGAAGAAAAGGAAAGGCACGTGTGATAAATTGCGTGACATACAAGTTTCTCGGAGTTTCAGCGATTTGGACCGGCTTTATTGACGTGAGTTCACGTAAAGGATCAAGAAGGCAGACAGTCGCCACCGCCTTTAGATGAATGCGGACAATCCATAATTAGTAAAAGGGCATTCAGAAATGGCCACGCTGAATTAATATCAGTACTATAGTTCTCCCTAATGCAACTACAAAACGAGTGAGTGAGTAATACACAAACATGATAGTCCAAAGTCCAATGCTAGATAAAAACTACAACTCCCACCCCTGCCCTTCCCCACCCCACGCCCTCTTCCACCTCCCACCTCCCTCCTACCCACACCCTCCCTCCTCTACACAAGCTGCTTCTCCACAAAATACGCCCGCAACGTATGCAACAACCGCAGCTCCTCATCCGCCCACTTCATCTGCACCTGCAGCTTATACTTCTGCCTCACCTCCTGCCTTACGCTCTTCACCGTCACCCTAAAAGCACCCGATATCGGCCGGTGGTCAGACACATTCGCCTCGTACCGCCGGTAGTGCAGCTGCTCCACCCGCGTCGGTATCTTCGACCGCCACAGCACCCGATCGCACCACGCCGGCGACCGCCGTTTCTCCGAAGAGTCGTACTCGTCCGACCGCCGATCGTACTTGTACGTGGGAGGAAAGGTGATATGTCCCTCGCTAAACACACGTAACCGACACCCGCGATTATACTTGATCTCCTTCAACAGCTGGTCGTGTGAAAGCAGCGAGTCCCATTCGCCAGTCCGGACAGCACTGACAATGGTATCCCTGCGTTGGTCAATTCGATAGTTCATGTCGCCATTCAGCTATTACAAAGTCAGTGGGTAAACAAATACGCCAATAGCACCACGTACAAAAACGATCTCATGATCTGTGACTGCACTGCCATCTCCACCGCCCACGAATGCTACAGGCTCAGAAGTTGTCGCAGGAAACATATTCTTCTCCTCCAATATTCCAGTCACATCCGCATTGCGCGTGCGTACATGGTTTTGGCCAGCCGCCAAATGACAATTGATGAAGCATATCGAAGAATCCTCGATAACCAAACGAGCCACGATACCGCCCTAAACAAATGAACACGAAGCGCTACATAACCAGATTAACAACTCACCTTGTTTCCGTACCGTCCACCCATGCCCCGCTTGATAGTCGAAATCGCCATATCCCGCATTGTCACCCTCTCCGTATTCTTGATGAAGATGCACGTAAACAGCCCAACCAGACTTTCCGTGTGTATACAAGTGTACGGGCAATCCGGCGGCATTGCGAGTCTCACCGCAAGCAACAACCGATCAAACCATCTTCGGTAGGCGCCCGTAACCTTTTCTGAAAGCCCAGGTAGCATCCCTTCCTCGTGTTTCTTTGACGACGCAGCGGTCAACACTATATTCTTCGCTGCCATCTTCCGACTCTCCAAATCGATGACCTCTTGGAACCCGAAAGAAATAATATCGGGACTATCCACGCTCGTCAAAACGTCGTGTAGTAGATTGATGTTGGCCGCATCACCATTCAGGTGGTCGGGCTTGGCAGCGTCGCAATTCCATGAGACGACGAGTACCTTGAGGTCTCGGAAGGTGCTGAATGATTGTTCGTGCTTCATGAGATCTTGGTCTTCAGACGCATATAAGTTAGACCAACCCAAAGATAACAGAGCAGACGACGTACCCATCCAATCTAGAGACAACAGACCATCCCAAAGCATAAGGATCTCATCTCGACTCAGGCTCAGCACACACAGCCGCCCAGTTTTCTCCACGCCAAAGAGGTCGACGTGCAGCTTCATGACTGGCATTCCGGGATGCGGGTTCCAGCAGTTCGTCACGAGCCATGGCCGCGGTGCCACATCGTACGCCGAAATGGTACCGCTCCGACTGCCTGCCCAGAGGCGGTTATATACGCCCTCCAAACATAGGATATCCGACAGCGACACTTTCATCACTTCGACGCACCGAGGATACCGGTCCTCCGTGTCCAGATCCCATATTGTGATATACCTTCCTCGTGCCCGAGATACGCATGCTGCGGATCGGAGGGAGTATAGCAGCAGACGTCACTGCACCGACATGTCCCGTAGGCAAAACAGTCCGACCAACACATCCCGGCGTGAAAATGTCATAAATGCGTATAATCGGCACCTTGGCTGGCGTGTTGCCTCCCATCTTGTCGTTCCGCGAGGCGGTCCATAACATGCCACCGATGAGCTTCGCAAAATCAAGCTTCTCCGTAATGCGCACGACGCGCGGCAGCGTGTGCGACAGCCGTATTCAGTCTCGCCCGCATCCGGAAGCCACACCAAAACCTTGCCTCCATCATCAACCGTCAGCATTGCGTCGGCATGCCGGAAGATGTGCACTACGGGGTTGAGATGTCCATTTAACTTGGCGTCAGTGAACTGCCCAGACTTGACATCCGCCTCGAAGATATGTCCTTCCTTCGTGCCGCCCACACAAACCGTCCTCCCGACCTGAACTCGAGAGATTGGAAACTCACACCCTTCACACCAACCTCCTTCGAGTCCAGTACCCATATTGGCGAATCCTGCACGGCCAAGTCGTATATGCGGATTTTGTGTCCTTCGGCAACGACAACGTGCGTCCCGGACATGCGTATATGCCAGTGTACGCGCCGACCTTTATCGGGTTATACATGTTGTAGCCATCGTGTACGTCCTGCATTCGCGGCGGGCGGCGAGACGAACGACTGCTGTCGGGTAACATGTCCACACCTGTGCCTTTCATATCTTCCTCGTCCTCATCATCATCGTCCGAATCGTCTCCGGACGATAATTTACGAACTTCGGGCAGCTTGTCGCCTAGTGCAATAGTGCGCGTAGGCGGAGGAAGGTGTTTGCCAAAGGCGCGTCTGTCATTCACCGGCGAGGCTGCAGGAGTGGAATTGGGCGCTGACAGGCCGAATCGGAAGACGTGGGGGTTCTTCATCGACAGGTGTGGCGATAGTGGGTCGACGTATAGGTAAAGGAGGGGCGGGGGCATTTAGGGATAGTGACGGTGGAGTGGGTTTTCGGTCGCTAAAGACCGATGCCGAGGCGGTGGTCTGGGTGGTGGGATGCGATGCGGTTTGGTGGAAGGCGCAGAATGCTGACTGATGTCGCTGTCTGGTGATGATAGGCTGGATGTGCTGACCTGGGACTGCTCAAGTCGATGAGAGAGTCGTCAGTAGGACGCGAAGGAAATATGGGGGCGACAGTATCGGGGGATTGTGCTTCCTCTTGGTCAAAGAACGGGTCATGACTGCTATTACTGGAATTGGAGGAAGACGATTGTGAATGGGAGATGTGGGGTATTGGCGGTTTTACATATCTCGGAGGGACGAAATGGGGGAGAGTGGGTGGTGGATGCGCAGTGGAAAATGGTGGGAATGGTGTGTATTCCTCTGTAAATCAAGTAACGAATCTGGTCAATGCCAAGAGACGGCATGATGGTGGAAAGGGACAAACGAGAATTTTGAGCGCAGTGCAGTCACGCTTGTCGGCGTCGTGTCATCCTCCGCATGTCCTCTGCGATGCGAATGTTATGGACACGCGAAATTGAATGCGTGACACCACTTACTTGATACTTGTCTCCGGTGCTCTGCAAAAATAGGTCAGACCGAGCGGGAGGCATGAGTCTATATGTCACTCACTGGTAATTGGGTCGCGTGATGGGCTCGACTTGCGACCTCAATTAGAGTAAATAACACTGGCAAAAAGCGGACAAAAAGAGAGACTTGCGAGGATGCAGGGAGTGGGGCTCCCTAAAGCAAACACTTAGCACATCCAACAGCGGCGAGCAATATATACGCACATAAACTTGGACCGCAGTGCGGCTACACCCTTTTCACTCTCTTCGATGTCAGTGTCGATCAGCGATATATTTGGGACGCGCGGGGTATGTGAACGGCTCGGGCTGCTCGTCACCGGAAGCGGCACTGGGCGATGCAGTGGCGATGGCGACGGGGAGGGCGGCCGCGACACCCTATTCGGTGGAGGCGGCGGCGGTCTTTTGACTCCCTTCAAGTCCGATGCCGAGGACGATGTTCGGAGATGATGCACGTCCGTTGGCGGGAACGTCCCAGATATTGCTCGTTGTCGCGGGCTGCCAGGCTCTAGGAAGCTGTTTCGGCTCTGTGGCCGCTTCGCGAGCGACGCCGGCGGCGACGTCTCGACTGCCAACTGTTCGAAGCGGGAGAGCAGGTTCTTGACCGCCGGCTGGGGAGTGCTCTCAATGTTCTCCATGACGGCGGTTGGAGCGGGATATACGCGGTATATATGCGCTCGTCGCTGGGCTCAACGGCGAGCAAAGCGTCGGGAAATGACAGAGCTAAGGATTGAGATGGTCGTTCAAAAGAAAGTCGGATGCTATGACAATCCCTAATTAGGGAACGCGCCCCAGATCGAAAATTTCGTCCCTGAAAAAGAAGCTTCGCGCTGGAAAAGGTAACACTCTGTTTCCTTTCCACCTCCTTAAAATGCGCCACAAATCCAAGGCCAAGTTCGGGCGAACAAAGGCCACATTATCGGATGACGACATGATCTACCTCGAGATTACACCAGCTCTTTCGCGTATAGTACGTATTCATTCCCGCGTTATGTAGCCTATCCCCGTTTCCCGCGTCGGAGCTTGGTTAATGTCGGAAGTATCAAGAGCATCAGGAAAAGCCCAAAACACGAATTCAGAATTCTAGCTTCTCTAGGATTATTTTACGAGACAAGTGAAATATGCATAGATGAGCACAAACATATCAAGGGTACACACAATTTTAGCTATTGCCACGCATAAGGTCATACAAGATCCGATAAGTGTTCATCTGGTTGGCTGTAAGGGCATTTGAGAGGCTCCTTCACTTATTCCTATCCGAAATTACTTACCGAAGAGCATTTTTCACGAGGATGCAAAGCATATACTTACGGTCATAAGCGTAAATTGATCCTTAGTGTTCTGCTGGCTCTGGCTTGAAGCCAGGCCAGCCGTCTTTGAGCCAGAGCCGGGCCAGGCCGTGACGACGGCTTGAGAGAGCCTATGACCTGGCTTCACATCCTGCAGGCCGTAAGCCAGCCTTCAGGCCATGGCTTTGGTGGTGTGCTGGAGTGGTTGAATGTTGAAGTATATACAGAACTCACATACCTTCCTATTACTTGTGCTGACTCTTCATACCAATCTTAGTTGCTATCCGCATCCGTAGTGCCCAGGACCGTCGGTTGTATCAACCTGTGTGATATGGAGTAGTTATCTCACTAGTCGCGTTACGTAAAATCCTCGTTATAGTAGTTGATCGGACCCTGTATTAACTTGTCTTTGAATTATCATCTCGTTTGCTTTACTTTCTACGGCGGACTACAAGTCCCATGTTGTAACTCGATAACAGACACGCCAGGCCCGCTGAGCACCCGTGTTAACGGCTCCCCGAGTGAGGGTCACACACTCCCTTCACTGGGTTACCGTGGGGCTAAGACGCGAGCCTTGACGCGTCTATGTATTCTTACAGGTTGACTCCTCTGGTGAGAAGTCCCGGACCGTGACCGATTCACAGTGGTGGGGACACCCAGGACTTCACCAAACCGGTGGAGTCAACCTCATTCGTCCTCGATGGCCGCTCATAGCGCCGTCGGACCTCATTCACATTACCGCGCCATTTCCAAACATGGACGCGTTGATCGGCAATTGCCGGAACGACTTTCCCTCCTACGACGACAAGATGTCCCGGGTGGCTGCTCATAGCGCCGCCGGACCCCGTCAATAGCCCTTCTAATCCTCAAATTCCGACCTTCAAAGCCTCCAGAACGTTTCAAGATCTCTCCAATTAGTCCCCGTGGCCAAGGATTATCAGGGACGAACACGCTGCAATTTCGCGCTGCAATTTCGGAAATGCCAGCAAATTTCCGCTTATACTAATGGGCGGCTTGACTATTCGTTCGCCTTCTCGCTCTCCTTCCATGTCCAACAGGAAGCAGCGTACGAGCTTACAGCAGGCGACCGACCCCCCTTCCAACGCCACGGGCTCGAAAAGTCCCAACACTACCGGTCCCGCCGTCAACGATCCCGGCACCTCGAAGACAGCTAGCGGTAGCAACCCTTCCCAGCGGACACAGACGGGGTTGCGTTCCAACCCGGATTACACGACTAATCCCGCTCTCAATTATTTACACCCGACTCCTCGCCAAATGCAAACTCGTGCACGATCTGTCTCTGCGCAGGACGTCTCGGACTCGCCTTCTAGGACTTTCCCAGCCCCATCTTCGCTCAGTCAACCCGCCAATCCCCGCCAACCATTCGACCTTAGAGAAGTCAAGGCGAATAACACTATCGAATTGGTTTCTTCTACTTCTAATCCTGGTCCTTCGACACACGACTACCCCCCGTCCACTTCCAAGACTGTGAACCCTCAGGAAGGAGCTGCTCATAGCGCTCCTCTTAACGACGAAGGAATGGCTGCTCATAGCGCCGTTCCCGTTCCTCTTGCCAACGAAGGGATGGCTGCTAATAGCGCCGTCCCTCCTGATCGTAGCGTGCCCATTGACAAAGGAAAAACGGCTGCTCATAGCGCCGTTCATTCTGAAGCGTCGGGCAAGGTTCAGTCAACAAAAGAGTCGGTGGTGGCGGAAACGGCTTCGGTACGGTCGAACACTCTCAGTGACGCCGAATCATTGTCTATCGACTCGTTAAACCGGATGTGGCAGCGCTCTAGCCACCCGCACGTCAGAATCCTCCTCAACGTCGGCCGACACTTCGAGCTCTACGACGAGGATATCGGTATCACCGTCAATAAATCGTATAATTACCGGCTCCTCGAAGACGAAGACCCCCTAGCAGAATTCGGCGCGGCAGGCGGACATTTACGTGGCCTATCTCATCAGCAAAGTATGCGTATTAGAGAAGCTCTGGTTCGTTGGTCCTGGCCGCTAGAGGACTTTTGGGAGGACGTCTCGTCTGCTATCGACGATCGAATCGACTATGAACGAAAGGAGATTCGTTGGCAGAACTTCAAAGTTAAGCTGCAGGGCGGGAGAGAACGAAGGGTTTGGTCTATTGGCAAGGGCAATAACGACATAGGATACTGGGGTCATTTGGTTCAAGCAGTTACCCAAATTCTAGAAGTGTTTCAGCAGGAATTGGGATCTAAGTCTACCAAGGAGCCTCCATTCGTATTAGACCAGCAGTTCTCCCTGATTCGAACGCTCGAAGGGCATGAGGATAAGACGACTATTGTCGTGGCCATGTCCGACCTAATTCTCAGGCTGAAATTGGCACGGAATCGCATTAGACAGTACATAAATGCCCTACGCGCCATGTATGCGCCGAAGAAGAGTCTGAGTGAAGTATCATCCTACGATTCCACCCTCCCGGAGATACGTGCTGAGGTGAATGCTTGTGCAGGGGAGGATGTCGTTTGGGCGTATGCCCTCCGTCCCGGCTACATACAGAAAGCCCTAACGGTAGACCCGGCGTTACGAGAGAACATTCCGCAGATAGTAAAGAATCTGGGATCCGCCTATAAGCCCGATAATCAATACTACCGAGAACGTCTGTCTGCGGCACATCGGTTATTGCCCCGCGACTTCCAACTTCCTCGTCATGTCGCCTTCGCACCGGAACCAACTCTTAGTGCCGAAAGCAATCCATTCGCAGAGACTCCTCAACCCGCCACCAATCCCGTACAGCAGGCCCTCATGCCTATACCAGCGTCTATATCTGCTATGCTTCATCACGTCACGAATAATCCGTCTACTGCTAATCCATCAGCTCGTCATGATCCCTTATATGGGGGGCCACTAAATCGTTCACAAGCTCCCGACTGGCTACAGCAAGCTCTCGCATCGCGCACAGCCACGACTCTTCCGAACCAACCGACTCCAGGATTACTCCCCAATCTCAACCCTCTAAACGGCCAGCCTCTTATTCCCCTAATCCGGGAAGTACAGGCCCTTCAGGGAATGGGAATAATCCCCCCGTTGGAGGAATGGGAGGCGCTGGAGGAGGACTCGGCAGTGGTATGGGCGGAGGTGGAGGAGGGTTCCCTAACCCCCTGGCTGCTAGTAGCGCCGGAGGAGGTGGAGGGGGACCCCCAATTCCCCCGGCTGCTAATAGCGCCGGAGCAGGAGGTCCTCCCGATCCAGGAGCTAATCCCCCAGCTGGTCAATGGCCGAACGCGAATTTCTTCAGATTCCTGGAACAGTGGCAGATCAACAAGAAAATTCCTAGCAGCGAGGTACCTGAATGGGATGGGAAGGGATCTTCCCTCATAGCCTACCTTATTGAGATGAACGACCTCGCTCTTGTTGGTGCGGAAGTACACACCGGCATAGCTAGGATAGCCCCTCGACGCTGGAAAGGAAACGCGCGCGCATGGTGGGTTAACACGCCTAATGCGCAGAAAGAATTCTATTGCCAGAGTTGGGACCATTTGATGATCGCAATCCGTATTCGTTTCATGCACGAAGCTTGGTACCAAGAACGTACTCGCGACTTTGAATCCATGCGATTCCGACAATCTTTACACGAGAAAGAGTCGCCTGAGGAGTTTATTAACCGTCGCCTCGCCATGCACCCCTTCCTCTACCCTGACGACGTCGATGGTCCAGCTGTTGTCGCCCGAATTCTGTACACCGCGCCCATGGAATGGAGACTGTGGTTGAACACAACCTCAACAGGATCTATTCTTTCGCTTACCACTTCGGCTGCTATAAACGAGTCCGCCCTGGTAGCGGCCTGGCTTTCCAATACTACCCGTCGATTCCAGAGAAACGGATTTCGCTACAAGGAAGCGCATGTGGCCTGCGGCTGTGACGATCCAGGTTGTACGGAATTAAATTACGATGGCGCAGAAAATAAGGAAGTCGCCGCGGTTAATTCTCGGAAGCATCATAATCATGGAGCGGGGGGCGGCAATGGACCTCAGGAGGGTAGTAGCAGCGCTCCGTATCGAGGAAACGATGGGAAGTTCAAGTTCCCAAGGGATGATTCTGTGAAGAGTGCTAGACCTCTCAAAGCCGGTCGTACCTGCTGGATCTGCGACAGCCCATTCCATTTTGCTCGCGACTGTCGCTACTACGGGAGATGGACTGCCTTGAAGGAGGCCAAGTTAGTGGAATGCTCGTTATCGCCGGCACAACTAGAGGAAGATAGGGCAGAATACTTAGCCATGATTGTTGAGGTTACTATTGAATCTGACGAGCGCGTTGACCTGTACGACTCTGAAAACACTGAGATTACCGAGATTCCCACTTTCGTAGCCTATTCTGTGCATCGCGAAGACGCTGATGGATCGAGGAACGCGAGGAGACGACGCGAGATGGAAAGGAGGAAGGCTAAGAAAGGGAAGGCTCCCGCGGTGGCCGCTAATAGCGCCGCCAGCATGGAGGAATCGATTCAACGAGCAGTACGGAATCTGCCTGTCAACGAAGTCCCTTACGAAGATGTTCCTCTCAAAAATCAGCCTTCACAGACGGAGAAGGTCGTACACATTCATCCTTCGAGATCTATGCCGCCAGGATTTAACGCCATGAGCTCTCGCTCGCTGCAGATGGAAGTGAGGCTAGTGCATCCGGATGCCGAAGCTATAGCAGGTCGCCTGGATTCCGGAGCTGATATCACACTTCTATCAGAGGAATACTGTCTCAAGCATGGCGAATTTCCTAAACCACGACTGGGAATGAAGCTTCGCCTCTATCAGCTCACGGGCGACGCGAAAGTCCTAGGCTACGTCCGAATTCCATTGTATGTGAAGACTCTCGAAGGGACTACTCTGTGCTTCTCCACGGAAGCCTACGTCGTTAGGGGAATGAACGTTCCTTTACTACTAGGCGAAGACTTCCAGACGTCCTATAAATTTAACATCCAGCGCTATGATAACGGCGACCATCGTGTCAAAGTAGGCGAGTCGCCGTACTACATACAAGCTTCCGGTTCAAAGCACGTCGAGCTTGGCTTCGAAGTACGAAGGGCCTTTAGCGCGGAATCGATAGGCAGGAAATTTGCCGGAAAGCGAGCTTTAGCACGTCGTCAGCGTCAGGATCGCCAGACGGAGAAGGACAAGGGCTACGTTAGAGCGGCTCACGACTATACTATCCCCGCCAATTCTGTGTACAACATTGAAGTGCGCGCAGCCATGGATGGCAGGAAAGAGTGGCTGGTAGAGAAAGTAATCCTGGGACAGGAAGATGGATCTGTGCTTGCCGCTCCCCTTACCTGGATATCGGCGGATGACCCAAGGATACCCATGGCCAACCCCAGCGCGACGCCTCGTTTCATAGAACAGGGGGAAGTGGTAGGATTTTTGAAGGATCCGGACAAATACTTGGACATACCGAAGTCTGTGGAGGAAGCGGAGGATCAGCGAAAGGCGGCTCAGCTTTTGAGAGAGATAGTAAGTGCGAGGTTGGACGCAGAGAAAGGGGATGAGGATCGGGCTGCTCATAGCGCCCAAGAAGAAAGCGATGACGAAATTGCGAACCGGGCTGCTTATAGCGCCCAGGAACATACGCGGGCTGCTCATAGCGCCCAGCATCGTGAAGAGAATGAACAAGAAGTTACAAACCGGGCAGCTAATAGCGCCCAGGTGCATGTACGGGCCGCTCATAGCGCCCAGCATCGGGAGGATGACGTGGCTGCTTATAGCGCCGCGGGCAAGGATCATGATGAAACTTCACAGGACGAGCTATGGGGTCCTAAGACTACAGCTCTGCCGGATGAACCGTCCAGCAGCGGAGTGAGCATTCCCGAATTGGTGAATTTTGGACCCGACGTACCTCCCGACATCCAAAATCGGCTGGAGGAAGTCTTGAGGAGGAACGAGAAAGCCTTTGGAGTCGGGGAACGACTCGGCGAAGCAGACGTCCGGGCTTCCGTGAATATCAAAGAAGGCGCCCATCCTGTGTCCTTGCCAATGTATAACGCGTCGCCATTGAAGCGTGAGGTCATCGAGAAGCAAATCAATGCGTGGATTGAGGCAGATGTCATCGAACCGTCAGTCAGCCCTTGGGGGGCGCCATGCGTAGTAGTGTTCAGAAATGGAAAGGCCCGACTGGCAGTTGATTATCGAAAATTGAACGCTATGACAATTAACGACGAGTTCCCCATTCCCCGGCAATCCGACATCCTACAAGCTCTCTCGGGATCTCAAGTCCTTTCCTCATTTGATGCCTTGGCAGGATTCACGCAGTTAAGAATGAGTGATGAATCAAAGGAGTTGACTGCGTTTCGTTCACACATGGGCTTATGGCAGTTCAAGAGGATGCCGTTTGGACTGAAGAACGGACCGTCTATCTTCCAACGATTCATGCAAGGCATATTAGCTCCTTATTTATGGCTCTTTGCGTTGGTCTACATTGACGATATCGTGGTATTCAGCAAGTCCTGGGAAGAGCACCTACTGCACCTAGATCAAGTCCTGGGAGCTATAGCAAAGGCCGGGGTCACGCTCTCTCCATCTAAATGCTACGTAGGATTCAACAGTATTCTCCTTCTCGGGCAGAAAGTATCACGACTAGGTCTGTCGACGCATGAAGAGAAAGTGAGGGCTATAATGGACCTCGAACGCCCGAAGAACATTCAAGAGCTACAGCAGTTTCTAGGCATGGTCGTTTACTTCGCGACGTATATTCCCCATTACGCATTCATCGCCTCTCCGCTGTTCCAACTCCTTAAGAAAGCCACGAAATGGACCTGGTTAGCTGAGCACGAGGTAGCATTCCAACAGGCGAAGGAAGCTCTGTCTCGGGCCCCTGTACTAGGACATGCGCAACAAGGAGTTCCGTATCGATTATATACGGATGCAAGCGATGTGGCGATTGGAGCCAGCCTGCAACAGGTACAAGCTATTCGAATCGGAGACCTGAAGGATACTCCCACTTACGACCGGCTCCTCAAAGCTTTCAAAGCTGGACTACCAATACCCGTGTTGGTCAGCAACATCAGTAAGGACTACTTGTCGATGGAGTGTCCGAACACGCAGGAATGGGCCGAGGAGTTCGAAGAGACTGTTGTATATGTAGAGAGAGTCATCGCCTACTGGAGTCGCACCCTTAAGAGTGCGGAAAGGAACTACAGCACTACCGAACGAGAAGCTTTGGGGGTCAAGGAGGCACTAGTGAAATTCCAGCCTTTCGTCGAGGGAGAGAAGATCACCTTGGTAACGGATCACGCAGCGTTACAATGGGCGCGAGTTTACGAGAACGCGAACCGTCGCTTGGCCGCCTGGGGGGCAGTTTTCTCTGCGTATCCAGGTCTTCAGATCGTCCATCGACCAGGAAAGGTTCATTCCAATGTGGACCCTCTATCCAGGTTACCACGAATACCAGAACATCTCTCACCATCAAAGGACTATATCCCTTCGATCACGCCTTCCGAGAACGCTAGAAATCGAGCAGAAGAGGCTGAGAAAAGGGAGTCCTTCAAGCCGGCTATGAAGGCTGCGTTTACGGTTATGTGGGTTGAGGAGTTAATCGAGGTAGGAACTTTAGCAGTGGAGACTCGAGCACAAAAGAAGCAGAAGGAACAAGGAATGATGGCTGCTAATAGCGCCGCTCCTGATCCACTTAGTGCAGGAAAGAAATCTTCGTCTAAAGGTCGAGGAGCTGCTCATAGCGCTTCTCCCAGCGAAGATGAATCTGAATCGAGCTCCAGTTGCTCAGAAAGTTCTCGAGAAGACTCCCTTAAAGATGACCACTGGACCTACCCGCTACCGGTCAAAGAGACGGGCGTACCCGATGGCCCAGATGAAGAGGATGAAGCGCACCTACTAGTTGGCATGGATGAGGAGATGAAACGTCGATTCGTAGAAGGATATGCCAAAGATCGATCTCTCAAGAACTACTACGTTACGGAAATTGCAAACCCTTCCACTCCCTTGACACCCTCGCGATTCGTGAAGGGCAGCAACGGATTGCTCTACTTCATTGATGCCGATTGGAAACACCGTTTATGTGTTCCCTCCTCCCTCATCCCGGAAATCCTGAAGCGCATGCATGAGACAGCGTACGAATCTGCTCATGAAGGACCGGTGAAGTTTTACTTGAGAATGAGAGAGCTGTTCTACTGGAAGGACCTTTCCAAGGATACTCAGGAGTTCGCGCGTTCGTGTGACGTCTGCCAGAAGATTAAGGTCGACCGACGAGCTGGGATGGGCGGGTTACGGCCGGCTCACATACCCCACCGACCGTTCTCCACGATTTCGCTAGACTTGATTACGGGTTTACCTCCGTCTGGAACTCAAGCGTACGACGCAATCCTCGTTGTAGTGGACAAACTCACGAAATACGCCCTGATAATCCCCACTCACGGAACTATGGATCGGTTTGAATTCGCCAGAGTATTCGTCGAGAAAGTCATCAACGTCTACGGGATGCCGGACAGACTCATAGCAGACCGAGACAAGAGATGGACTTCCAATTTCTGGCGAGCAGTCATGGAACAATACGGTGGCGTACTTGCTGTGTCCACGTCGCATCATCCTCAGACGGACGGACAAACCGAAATCCTAAATGCGACGATCGAACAGATGTTACGCGCATATGTTGCGAAGGATCGTACTTCCTGGTCGAAATGGCTTAGCGAAGTGGCGCGGGCTTATAATTCTTCAGTACACTCATCCACTGGCCGAACTCCGAACTCGCTACTACTAGGATATGAGCCGCAGATAACAGCAGCGGCCATCCTTCGAGATCAAAGCAACCCCGAGCGTCCTGCTTACCTGGGTCAGAAAGGGCAAGCCTGGTCTGACTCTCTCCAAGCTCATCGAGAAGCGGCTAGGATGCTTTAGCGCTGGCACAGGAACGACAAGCCCGATCTTACAACAAAGGACGTCGAGCAGTGAAGGAACTGTCTCCCGGAGATCTAGTACTGATCAATCCTCATACCATGGAACTTATCGACGTCGAAGGCACGGGGAAGAAATTGGTTCAAAGGACCATCGGACCTTTTGAAGTAATGGAACGTATTAATCCCTTAGTCTACCGTCTTCGTCTGCCGGACACGTACCCGATGCACCCAGTAATCAATTTGGAGCATCTCAAGCGTTACATCCCTTCAGACGAGCGATTTGGAGAAAGGACCACCTTACCGGACACGAGGAACTCAAGGTGGAAACGGAGGAATATGAAGTGGAAGCTATTCTAGGACACAAGGACCTCAAGACGAAAGCAGGAACACAACGGAAATACCTAGTACGATGGAAGGACTACGACCCAACAGAGGATTCATGGGTATCGGAGTACTCGCTCAGAAATGCGCCTCAACTTCGTCGGTTGTACAACGGTTCTATTTTAGGTGTGGGAAAAAACGCCTAGGAAGGAAGGAGAATTGGGCCCGTGGGAACATCTCGCCTTTCTCTTTCCACCATGAAGCCCACTCCCACCAAGCTCAAGATCGATGGCTGCTATAGCGCCGTCGTCGAGAAGGTGCAGAGACTCCCCGAACGACTTTCAGTGGTGGCCGCTATAGCGCCGCCATAGATAGGACGGCGGTGTGGCTTTTAGGTGATGGACGTTCATCCTTCGTTGACTCCGATGTCGAGAATCAAGTACGGCATCCCGCCCATCTTGGATCCGTAGACGGGCGCGAATTCCCCAGTTCTGACAGTCCTCATCCCAGAGCGTTACTGGGCAGAGATCCACCCTGATCTAGCGCTCGGAATCAAAGCCTTCCTTCCTGGCGTCCCGGATACTCCTCCCCTCTCCCTTCACTTCGACTGGATGACGAAAAACGCAGACTCTCCCGTTCATCTCACCATTTGGAGCCCCAACGCTGCCTTCTCATCCAGCTCGTATGGCTACAATCTTCAAACGCCTGTCCTTACTATCCCGGCCCTTACCCTCCCGATCTGAACCCTAGAACGGGAATCCAGTCATCTTGGCTTTTCGCTGACGGAGTCTTGGTCGATTCGACTTTACTCAAGTACCACAATTATACTCCGCCCGTCGACCATGGCTGAGTGTCATTGTCGAGAATACGAGTCATCCTACGCGCCCTTCAAGCAAGTATTAGCAGAGCGGATCAGCGTCGGACGGATGTTCGTGGGGGGGAAAGGCTAGCTAATCGAATTTGGCTCCCTTCGTCAGCGCTCTCCTTACCCGCAATGACCAGCTGGATAACAGTATTAAGGCGCTTCAGAACGCGCAAGAAGAAGTGGTCCGAGAATTCTGGGAGGATCGTCCTTTGTACCCTTTGAACAATGACATTCACATGTTGGACTCCTTGTTCAGCTTCCAAGAATCAGTGAAGAAGGTTGCGGCTATACAGAGAGGTATGAAGGAGAAAGACGCGTTCGTGCAGTTCTTCATGCTGTTTCCGCCCGAGGGATTGGCTGCATGGAGGAAGGAGATCGTTTCGAAAGAGGAGCAAGGCCGAATTCAGCAGACTATCCCGTATGCAGAAGGGATGCGTGTCGGATGTTGGATTTACGATTGCGACACGGATATGGCATGGTTCCTGGCCTTAGTGATGCAGACGCCGCTTATGTGCTCCAACAAGTAGATCAACACCCCGACGGAGTCGAGATCCTTACCGGAGAGGACGCTCTCCCACATAACCTGGCTCGGTTGAACATCAGGGAGCACCCTCACTATCAGCTCACTTTTCCCTCATTCCTGGGCTCCTGAGCACACCCCGTTTGTCTATCCCTCGTCCTCTCTGGGTACTCGTCTTTTAACAGCAGAGGAGAGTATCAGAGGATCCTTCATCGACTACCGAGACGCTTCTCGAAGGCACGTACAAACCTGATAGCTCAGGCGAAGTCAGCAAGGTGAGAACGACGAACGCCTGCAACCTTTTCATTTCGATATTCACTACTACATAGGTGAAATGCGGGAATTGGTCGGAGAGCAGAGATGGGTAAAACCTCCAGCTGTGCGTCAAAACAGAACAGGCCGGTGGGAACTTGGGCAGAGCATGAAGACCTCGAGGATGTCATCCTGCAAGTCAGTGATGCGGCTTTCAAAAAGATAACGGCTTCGGGATGTCGGGTAATGTATGATAGACAAGTCTACGGAAAAATCGCGTTACGAAGCGTCAGCTGGGAAAGGGATTTACGGGGATATTATGAGCAAACAGATATCTACGGTGTGTCAATGCCAATCCGGTACCATTTCTACAGGAGCGAAGGCGAGAAGATCGTCTATTCTTAATACGCGCGCTTCCCTCCGACTGGATCTACTTCGATATCCAAGCCCCAGCCGGCTCGGCCAGCTTATCCATCCCTGCATTTGCGACTCAAACAACACTCCACTCAAGGCAACAAAAGGATAGCGGACGACGTGGCTCGACACGACGAGGAGGATGATCAGGTTGATTACGGAGACGACTAACACGGACGATGAAGCCATGATCATACCTACCCAGCCTCTCAATCTGAAGCTGTAGTGGATCTCAACGAAGAAATCAACGAGGAAGCCGGAACGGCTATGCAAGTGGATAGTGTGGCTGCTGATAGCGCCGCGCCTACTTCAGAACCGATAGGTGAAGGCGCTCCCGAATTAGTCAGTGTGGCTGCTCATAGCGCCGCGCCTGTTTCGGAAATAGGCTCTTCCCAATTAGACTGTGTGGCTGCTGATAGCGCCGCGCCTAATGCAGAGTTGACCCATCGAGGATATCGCCGGATCCTCATCCTCAGCCGTACCCTCATCCTCGGAAACCGACTCGAGCGCAGGTTTCGGTCAAAGAGGACGGTCTTCGAGATCCCCGTCGAGGCGGCGGAGTACCAATCGCACTTACCGAGATTCCTCTCGTCGGTTTCGCCCTTACCTGGACAGAAGGGTTTCCCCTATCCACTATGGATCGTCCAGGCGGTCTCCTTCTCCCGGTAGATCTTCAGCTTCGCGCTACTACCCACGGCACCAAGTGTTTCGATCACCGTTTGGTAGACCTCGGTCCCCTTCGCCTCGTCGTCGTAGCCCTTCTCCATCAAGGAGAGACGACTCTACTCGCTTCACGCGTCAATCGCCCCCACGCTATGGTCCCAACGTGCGAAGCCGGAGTCCGCGAAACACCAATCCGCCGCGTAACTTCTCAATGAGGGACGCCATTATTCATCCCGTAGAAAACATTCCGAGGGAGCGGCTATTCAATATGAATCCAGCCAGCGGCAGGACTCGACCTCCTCCATTAGCGCCACGCGCCATGCAGACTCAAAGCGCTAGTAAACCGAATAACTCCACCACCGTTGAGAGTAGACCAGTTCAGACTGATATACTCAACATAGCCTCAGACGCCACTCAAGTAGAACCCCCGAACCTCCTTGATTCCGCATATGCCAGGATTAGCCCCCTTCCCGCGGAAACTACCATTGACTATGCTCTGTGCCTTTTAACAGCATCGGCGCGCACAAGCACGGAAGGGTTCTCTATCCGACGGATGTTTTTGAGAACAACTTCTAATGGGAATAGGGAGTTATGGGTACAAGGCGCCCGTGTGCAAGACATTCTTATTCTAACTGGCGCGATATCTGCCTTCCACGAGCTCCGTATCGAGCGGGTTGCAGCGGACCTGTGGCAGCATATGAGGAGCAGTGCTTCCGAATCCTTCAACCAACGCATCCGTCACCGGCAACACGATCAACGATCTTTGGCGTACATGCGGGAATTCCGACCGGAAGTCGACATCTCACCTTTGTCTGCTTCGGAAGCCACACCGCCGGTGGAACGAGACTACCCTTACGTGGTTTCAAGAGTTCGATCTCCTCTAGGCATGTTCCTCGTGCACGAGGAAGTGAACAGTACCACAGTTAGAGGCACCAGAGCCGGCAGCCACAGGAGATCTAGGCGCGGAGGTGACGGGAATGCTGGGGAAGGCAGCGTAACTGGAGATAGGACGACAAACACACTAGAAGACCGTCTCCGAGCTGACCAAATTCCACCCTTGACTCAGCGGTTGAAGGATGCATCTCCCAGACAACCAGCGAGAACTTCGCTTATAAGTCGGTTGTCGCGAAGTGCTTTTCAGGAGTCGTTTGGAGCCGGCTCGTCTCGGACAACATTGCGCGATAGGATGCGGACTTACAAGAGCGGATTGAGGACTCTTCAGAGGATGCCAAGGGCGAAAAAGACGATCATATGGACTCCACGGATTGAACGCTCTAGTTCGGGGGCACTGTGATATGGAGTAGTTATCTCACTAGTCGCGTTACGTAAAATCCTCGTTATAGTAGTTGATCGGACCCTGTATTAACTTGTCTTTGAATTATCATCTCGTTTGCTTTACTTTCTACGGCGGACTACAAGTCCCATGTTGTAACTCGATAACAGACACGCCAGGCCCGCTGAGCCCGTGTTAACGGCTCCCCGAGTGAGGGTCACACACTCCTTCACTGGGTTACCGTGGGCTAAGACGCGAGCCTTGACGCGTCTATGTATTCTTACAGGTTGACTCCTCTGGTGAGAAGTCCCGGCCGTGGACACGATTCACATTATCGCGCGAAACGCCGACAGCCTTGCCAAG
>JADNYV010000275.1:0-46135 GCA_015501055.1 Mucidula mucida
ATATGGCGATTCATAAACAGTATCAAGTAGAAAAGGGAATGGTCGCGGTCTGTCACCGCAAGGTTGACGATGGTAGGGCATGTGAGTGCGCTGGTGGTAATCTGAGCAGAGGACGAAGCACCCGTAGGGGTGGATACCATTGCCACATTCGTCAACTCGAGCAGTCGAGGGCATGCGCATAGGAAGTAGTATAGCTCCGTCACGGCATCACCAGCCCAGCACGAGCGGTGTATGGAAAGCTTGGCCAAGAAGTCGGTGGACGGCGGCAAGATACCGCGAACGCTTGTCTCGGAAATGGAGTTTGGGGAGCAATCAAAACCATTGAGATACGCTTTCTGCACATTCGGCATACGGCGCGCGAGCTCTGGGACCATTGGCGACAACGGTACACCATCGCCCGGTTTCAAGGACGGCGGAGGCGTGAACGTGGCGATACGCCAAACAGGCTCAGGCGAAACGCCAGACGTTCCAGATCGATATTTGACTCTGGATACGAATCTCCCTGTGCCAGCGTGGGCGCTGAGGTGATCGTAGAACAGACGAAGTCGTTTGGATATGGACGTTGCGATACAGGTAGGTGCGACAACGCTCTCCGAAGACACGAGCGGTTCTCCACAGAATGAGTAATGAGGTTTTGTCGTAGCGAGGGCATCAACTGCATGGTCGATGAGCTCTTGAGGAAATTCTGCCACGGGCATGGCGAAAAAGTCTTGATGATCTAGCGTGAGTCGGTGAAAGGCTGCCTCGCGACAAGGTGGCAACAACGTACGGGCTGGTGGTTATGACAAGGTCGTAGTGTGAGAATTGTCAGGCGATGAAGCGGAAAAGGTGCTAGGATATTACGACCGTGAGTAACGTATCGGCTCCCATTCAATAGAGGTGCTGCGAAGAAGACAAACACATCCAGACGTCGAAGCAAGCGAACCTGAGCGCAAACATTGAAGAAGACGCCACCATCAGATTCTCCTAGAGAACATCCTATCATACACGGCACGATGGCGAGAAGGGGGATCCCAAGTCCTAGTGTTCACACCACGCCGGCGATCTAGACTTAATTAATCCACGGCATGACCCAAGAGTAATGGATGGTATGTTGGACCTTCAACATTGTCAGTGATACAGCAAGGCCTGTATCAATCTGAGTCCAGCTCTGCGCGCGTCGATATGATGCATGAGCACTGCGAGATAACGACATCGTGCGTAACTGTCTTAGTTCAAATTGCCGCCAAAGATGGATGTCAACGAATTCGTCTGGTGACGGGGGCACTGGGAGGCGCGCCGCGTAATTGAAATGCGGAGAACGAACCGAAGTCTTGTCGGTGAGGTGATACAGGGAAGGAGAGAGTAGATGCTGTAAATCGCGAATGCGTCGCCCTGGAGGATGAAGATCTTCGAGGCGCGAGGGCTTTGACGAGACAGGGCAGTGTTTTGAAAACATACCGCTGTAGTATCTGTGCGTCAATTGGTTATGCTATTTGGAGCTTCTTCAGGGGTGAATGCAAGTTTTGTCAGGAGCGAAAATGATCCAATACCGTCGCATAGTAGGAGGAGTAGGAGCTCAAAATATGCCCATCTGTAGCAATTATGACCCAACGCTTTGGTGCAAGAGACGTCCGATCCATAATGTCGCTCGTCGCCAATACCTAGTATCTCCGGTTCTTCACGTCATAAGACCAACTTGAAGCGCGAGGTAGGAGACAGATATTCGTGGTATAGACAAGATGTTCAAAGATGCCGGAGGTTGTAGCGCTTGTTTTGGGGGTAGTTCTATACAAATTCCATTCCAAGCTTTTATGCCATAAAAAAACTTGAGAACTGACAAACTGGATTGTCCCAACCAATCCATGCCGTTCCTGTTCGTTGTCCGGGCTGATAAAAGGAATCTAAGCAGGCCTCGATAGTCGACAGTCGAGTTCGTTGTTCCAGACGTGCGCTGATGCCGGACGATTATGACATGACGGCTGGACAGCGGCGTTAAGGGTACATAGGCCGGTGTCACCATAGTCAGCCGTAGTTTTAGCGTTGAGATGAAGGGGTGCGCGTTGAAACCTGGGACGCGAGACAATGGTGGTTGCTGATCAAGTTGTGCTGCGTCACGTGGTCTAGTCTGCAAAAACAAAATCGATACTGACGTTCTGTACAATCGTATCTACACTGGACTGAGATGATAAAAAGATGGGAATTACAGCAGAATACAGAATGATATATCACAACATTACAAGAAAATGCGCCACGCTATCGTAAAGATGGCTACATACATTCATACAGAGTACAAACTACGATGCTGTCCACAATGAATACAAGAAGTGTCCGGAGGTAATAGTGTGTAATACAAGTGCCATACAAATTGCAAAGATACCAGTCCTTTGGGCCTTTCATGAACTAATCAATATGTCGCAGCGCTGTCCATCCCGTCAGAGTCATCAGAGCCATAGTCTGACCCATGCACAGAGTCTTCCTCATCCGAGAAATCGTCTCTCATCGTTACGCCACACTCCACCTTCAACGTCTTACAGATCTCCTCCCAACGCTGATCCTCCTCACAATACAGCCAACGCGGAACACAGACTTTCTCCAAAAAGAATCGCGCCGCATTTGGACTAGGGTGACTAGATGGCACGAGCGCGTTCCCCGTCGTCTTGGCGTTGGAATCCGCTGGATTCGCGCGCCTCGATTCCAGCATATCAAATACTTTTGCCCAATCCTCGGACAGTATGTCATCGCAAAAACATCCGCTGAAGTCGAATATACGTAGGCGTGGCAGTCTTGCCGACGTTGAGGTTATCGTCAACCCAGATATGAACTTGACAGTTATTCCAGCGTCGACAATGCTGAAGTCCTCGACGAGCGGCGCATGGGAGAGGAAATGTAGAATGTTCCCGCTACTGTTAGAGTTGCAGCTCATAGCGCATGCAATATGTAGCTTGGTCAACCTGTCTGCTAGGCGGAAAATGGGGAAACGATGCGGCCGTCCGCGAGCGGAAGGAAAAGTAAACCTGAGCTCAGACAACTCGGGTATATCCAGCGCGGCGCAAAAGGCTTTCAAGCTCTTGATATGAGCTTCCAGATCCTCCTGTATCGACAGACAGGCAAGTTTTGGAAGAGACGCTTTGACGGCGCGCATGGGCATATCGCCCTCACCTACAAACACCGCGAGATCCTCTATATTGGACATCTTCTGGAGGTGCCAGAATGCATCGAAGTCAACTGCCGGAAAGTCGACAACTTTGCGGAGGCCAGTCCAAGGAAGTGCGAAATGCTCAAACAACTGCCATGGCACTTGCGCATCCACCTCCAACACACGAAGGTTCGGTGCGTTTGTCGTGTCGAAGACGGCCAATCATCTCCCTCGTCGCTTTCCTCTTCGACATCCAGGATGACTAGGTGCTCGAGGGAAGAGAAGATATTGCCGGACAGACATTGCAGCGTCGAGCGCGGGAGATCTATGGATAGGTGCTTCCACCGCGGAAGTGATACTTCTAATACTGGAAAGATTGGGTGATTCGCGATGTCGTGTGTACTGCTCAAATGGAAAAATAACGGCAAGCCTTTGGACTGTTCGATGAACAGCGTCATCTTGTATGCCAGTTGGCGGGGAGTGATATGGGCTCCGTGGTCATCAATATCTAACTCGAGGTATGTCCATAGCTGGGGCGAGGACAAGACGATATCGCGCCATCGACGGCATACGAACGATAACGTCCAGGGGGCTAAAGCTGGGTCAAGCGACGTGACTTCGCCTTCTGACAGAGCAGTGTCCCATGTCGGTACGCAGTACGAGAAGATGGTCATCATGAGCGTATTTGGAAGAGCGCGCATAGGGTGGACAAGCGATCGCGCGTCTGCGAGATCGGCTTCCGCTTGGCTACGCGCTTGGAGGAGACGCTCCAGTAATTGCTCGACTTGAAAAATCCTCTCGTTCAAGGCGTAGATAATATCCGGCGACTTGTCTACGATGAGGTGAAAATCTCCAAGCTCCTCGTGCATAATTGGATGGTTGCGACGAAGTAGTTCTTCAACACGGGGAGCACGCCCGTGCTGGGGCTCCTGTAGTCCAACGGCAAGCGGTGCACATGTAGGGCATGTCCAAACGCCAGGGTTATACGGCATTTAAGCTGCAAAGGCGAGTCAGGAGATAATACTTAGTTTGAACAGAAAACTCACCAAATTGAGATATGATATTACAGGGCAAGATGAGCATCTGTTAGACAGAGGTTTTCATTCAGTAATTGCATTAGCATGAGTTGTAGTGGAACAGAGCTCCATTCACCTTCTTTTTCGCAAACAACATGAAGGTAAGAGGCAGAGGGGGCTGAATTGATGACGCGCATCCGGAGCTTCGGGCCGGTATCCGCACCTTTTACTTTGACCACAAGCAGACCACAACCTCAAAGAATCAAAACTCTCTCATGTTAGGCCTGGAAATCTCGATGATGCCGTTGCTCACTAGTTATCTGAAATCTGATCTCCGTTTTGTCTTGTTGTTTGGATCGGAGACGGACTTCCAACACGGACCACCCTCAGGCGCCGCTGGATTGGTTGGAATCGAACGAAGAGCACTTACCCTACCATCAGCGTACTTCAATGGACTCGGCCGCAATAACAAAGGAGACTAAAAACTAGTGAACTGGGATGAAATAAACCTGTTTGGCATTTTGATTTTTTTCCAAATCTTGGCTCATATGCATAGAACCAGTCTAATTTACTCTTCATGAAAACCTTCTGCACTATGCCCTATGGTTCACTCCCAAATACTGGTCTTGCTCTCCTAGACCCCGAGTTGGTTGCATTTGTTTTCAGGCAGAAGCAATCGTTCCAAGCCCTGATGTAGTGACGACACGGACTAACAGCCTTGACCTAGTCAGCACTCCGTCTGGCACACCCGTGATACGGTCTCCTTGTCTGTTGAATCTGTACACATTTCGCGAAATGGGTCTCCGAAACACGCTTGAGAACAACAACACGTGTCGGACTCGCTCTTTCCATTGCACCGCCACATAAAGAGGCGAGTCCGAGCAGACAATCTGCTGCGATCATACGCGGATGTTACTTCCTTCATGTCCCGCCGGACGCGTTCCTCCAGTTCATTGTCCGATGACCTAAACACATTTCGCGATGGTATGCTTAAAGTAATGAAACGAGGGACAGTGATTCCATATTCCACGCATCTTCCTTTCACTCACGACATCCGACATGGACTTCAGCCACCATCCCGAGATCCGCGACGTCGTTCTCCAAGCCGACTCCAAACTCTCATATGTCCCCGGTATCGCAGCTAACGCCAGCACGGCAGCGCTCTACGCCCTTCTGGCTATCGGGCACCTCGTGTGGGCGCTTCGCACGAAGCAGACTCGATGGGGCTTCTTGCTTCCCTTTGCCGAGATCCACGCCACGGCGGGCTTCGCGCTACGCATAATCCTCCGGAATAACCAGAGGTCGTCAATGCTCATCATCGCGGCTGAGCTGTTGGTGATCATGCCCGCCGCTGGGTTCATGGCGTTCAACTACTTGGTGTATGGGAAGCTCATCGCTACCGTTGATACGGCGATGGACTCGAACGAGGGCTTATTCCGGAGATCTCGGTATACGCTTGTACCTTCAACGTTGGCGGTGAAGGCGTTGTTGGCCACGGCTGTTGTTGCGGTTTTAATTCAGGTACGCATCTGAGGTCGCGTTTCTTCTTGTCTCTTGTCTAATGATACTAGTAGACTGGTGCTGGCGGACTTCTTTCTTCGGACAAACAGAATATGAAGAACTTGGGCAACACCTTACTCCTCGTGAGCGTCATTGAACAGGCCGGTGAGTTGTCTTTTCTTCTCTTCTTCGCGTTCTAAAGCAATGACTGACGGCTCTTTTAGTCTCGTACGGAATATTCATACTCATCGTCATCTCGAGCCTAGTCCTTGTCCTGAGACGTTGCTCCGCCTTCTCGTGGAGCTACAAAAACCCGCTCATGATGGTGTTCGTGCTTATGCTTGGATCGAGTTTGAACGTCATGGTCAGTCCATGACATCCGGTCCTTCCTGAATCTCTTTAATCTTGGACCTCCACAGATTCGCACTGCTTTCCGCATCATCCAGTACTCTGGTGGACGCAACGGAAAACTCTCCACGACTGAATGTGAGTTGGCATCTCTGTCTACGTTTTGGGCGGTAAATAACCTCGTTTCATGAAGACTACATAATCGCATTTGATGCTGTTGTTCTTGCGGCGGCTAATGCGCATTGGCTCGCGTACTGGCCCATTGAACGCCTGGACAGGCTGCGACTCCCTGGGTCGGTCCCCCCGTCGTCGTCTTTTCAGTTGGGAGCGGTGAAGAGCACTTCCGAGCAGTCTTCCAATCCTAGTCGTTATTGAGTGTGGACGGAGCACCGTGCTGACGAGTGGGGTGTGTTTGGAGTTGGCTCGAAGGAAATCGGTGGCTAACAGCCATGGACGATTTGTGTCGGGTAGAGTGATCATGTATTTTGTTAGGTCTATTTGGTATCCCTCATTTACTTATTTATTGTACTTCCTTGGACACTCATTACATTGTATACTACTATAACTGATAGACCGTGCTTTAGCTAGAATCAATCGGGAATGCTCCTCCCTAGATTGACATGACTGATATCGTTCGCGTCTTACTGGTGTGAAAGGATGTCTTCTGGAACAATCGTTTGGCTCGAGATGTGGAGAACTGAAGTCAAAGAGGGCACGTCGGCGCGCTTGGCGTTCGGAAAAGGCTGAAGACGAAGACGTACTCCGGCAAGCCGGTGAGGAACTCCTACTATAGAGGATACCAGGGAAGAAATCGTGATAAAGAGTGACGAAAAAAAGCAACACGACTGTAATGCAAATATACCGGCTCGCAGCAGGACCGAATGTAGCTGTGATATATCCACAGCGCTAAACCATGTGGTATCATGGCGCTCGAGCTGCTTTACGTCGTCTAACATCATCCTCACCAATAATATCATCCTTATCCACGTACTCCCCCTCCATGAACCGCTTCAATCGCTCTTGCTCGGCCTCGTAATCCTGAGGCTTGCCTCTCAAACTGCTTCGGTCAAAATCTGTAAACCGCACCCGTCCCGAATCGTCCTCCATTATGTTCCACGAGCGTACGTCGCGATGCAAGACGCCGGCTTCATGAATCGCCGTCAGGATAGATTTCAACTCGACGCTGAATATGATTCAGTCACTACATGGAGGTCGAAGTGTCGGACACATACCGCGCCTTGGGTGAGAGCTCGACTTTCCGATCGCTGTCCATCCGTTGTCCGAGAGGACTACCGGCGTCAGATAGCATCAGAACGCGTAGATCTGTATGGAGACCCCGGCGGTAGGAAAGTAGACTTGGTATACCAGAAACACCTGCGTCCTGCAAATGTTTGTAAATGTGAGCCTCGTGCTGGAGACGCCGGGCGCGCGCTCCAGTAGGAGCTATTTTGAGAACGAATGGTCGATGCGTGAAGTCGTTTTCAGCCGCCTTCGCAACCTTTTTCTTTGAAGGTTTGGGCGAGGCTTTCGGCATTCTAGATTCCATGATAGCCTTATACACGTCGCCGACAGCGCCCGCGCCAACGCGCTTATATGCAATAATGCTGAGATACTCCGTGGGTCCATAATGAGTTTTGTGCTCGGCATCGGGTTTGAAAAGAAGGAGCGGTGCCGGTGAATCCAAGTCCTCGAAGCGAAAGAATATTGCTAGGACAGGGAATTTATCAATGTAGGCAGTCATTGTCTGGCAGCACAAGTAAGTTATCTACAAAGGAAACGAACTCTCAAGCCTACTTTATCAATTGACGCCAAATTCTCGGTACTATCGTGAGGCTTCGACCGTTTTGATGGGCGCCTGGGTTCGTCGAAGGTGGATTTTCTCTTGGTCAAAAGGGAGCTTTCAATGAGAGGAAGTCTCTGAACCGCATCCGCAATAGCAAAGACATGAAACGCCGTCCACAGACCACCGTATGCTGGATCCTTGCATGAACGTATGTCGATGAGAGACGACAGAAACAGAGTTTGACGCTCGCGATGGCGAATGCCTATCCGAACGTAGTTTCCGCAATCAAATACGACGAATGTCGCATCAACCTTGACGGCTGTAACCCAAGCCTGCGAATTATTCCTAAAATGTAGCTCCAATACAACGAGTTTGGCAGACCTTTTGAATGTAGTCCTCACATGTCGGCGTGTACTCGACGCCTTCATCCCTGGAACGTGCAACGACGCTGAGCTCCTCAGATACCGGAATCTGTTCTGAAGCACCGTGGCCGCGCCCTCGACGACTACGTCGCGGTCCCTCTTCCTTTGGTAATGCACAAGGAACATCCAAGGCATCCGGAGGTGGCGACCGCGACCGCGGACGCGAAGCGCCAGCATATTCGCAATCCAAACGCCAAGGAAACTTCTTACCATGCAGACGCGACATATCCTCCAATATCGGCAATGCGTCAGTGCAGAGAATCATCGACGATGTCAGCTGCCTCGTATGCCTGTGCAGACGCTCAATCATCTCCCGATTCCTTGGAGTAAATCGCCTGAATTCTTCCGGAAGAGGATGCCTCACATACAGAGCGATGTTTTGCGACCCATACAGCTCGTCAATTATATACGGCTTTCTGTCCCAAGGAGCGCCTGACCAGGACAGTGCGCCGCTCAAGCGCGGCTGACTGGGGTGAACAACAAGTTTGCTCGCAATCTGCGCTAAGGGCACTTCGATGCCATCTTGTCGCCTATTGCTAATCGACATCGCATCTGCGCCTGTGTTTGTGCCATAAGGAAGGGATCCGTCGATCTGGAACAAGGAGTCACCCCGCGTGTCGAGGGCGTCGGAATATGATTCCAGTAAACCATCAAATAGCTCGACATGCATAGAGGGAAGCACTTCCACACGCTTTAGTGTAAGACCTCCGCATAGGTGCGTGTCTAGATAGTGCAAAGGCGCGCTTGGGACGGGGACAGGTTGACCCCGTCGCCGTACTAGAGGCGGTGGGCTGAAATCAAAGAATTTTTTGCGATTGGTGTGAGCGCCGGGCTCGGGGAAGGAAGAGATCGCAGAGGAACGTGAGGCAGAGCGAGAAGCGTGCGACATCTCTCCCGACATGCCACTACTATACACCGAGAAGAAGAGAACTAAACATGACGTGTAGATCACATGATATACGGGAAGCTTCGGACCGACCGTGGCTGTGTAAGGTTGCAAATATTCATCTGTCTCGCCAGCGATCTCTTCGTCCCTGGTCGTTCCTAGCGGATAGCCCAGAACAGCAACGGAACGCGGACCTTCGATACAATTGCGTTTCATGTTTCTGTACTTATCTATCTCCTGAACCGCACCGGGTGCGCCTGTTATTGTTCTATATCCTCATGTGTCCGCTGTGTGTCCACGTTCACACGCCAATGTGTGTTCTTGTTCCCATAGCGGACAATAGCTGTTGATGGCGCTTACCCAATTCCCCTTTCGTCCTTCTTGTTCGAAAAGGCCTTAAATATCAACCTCGGCCGGTGCAATTGCTCAGTGCAACTTAGTACCCCCCCCTCCTCTACGCCACTCAGTACGCATTTGATACACGTTGACTGCTGTGGCACTAACGAAACTGCTAGTTATCGTCACTATCCATCATGTCGCATCCTCACTCGCCGAGCCATGACGAAGTTCGTATACAGACGATTCGCCAGATCATTCAGATCAAGTTTCCCCGCATTCACAGTAGCGATGACGTACTAGTTTCGACAACGTCGCGTAGTATTGGTCCTGCTCTGAGTCCGACACCCATTGGCCCAGGCTCTAAGCGAAGCTGGCAGCAAGCCAGCACGGTGGAGAATGATAAATCCGAGCACCCCTTCTATCGAGAACTCGTCGCCTGGCAGGATCCAATGCCAGGCTATTTCCTTATGCATCTTCCCGCGCGATTACGCCTCAACGGCGTCAAATCGTTCGACAATCTTCCCTTCCTTCTTTTCGAAAAGATCCACGCATTTCCCAGTGGCCTTGATCTCCCAATCCCTCCCACCAGCCGATACGCGTCGGAAACACGACTTGGACGGTTATTCGACTGGGAAGACTTGCACGACCCCTCTAAAGCAGTCGAGACTACCCTCGATCTCCGAAAAGCGCACCTTTATCAGGGCCAGCTGATAGCAGCCTGTGCGTCCGCTGTCGCTGCAAACCCTGAGTATTTCACGGACAGTGTCGATTTCCTCACGTCCACAGACACCTCGCGGACGATCCATCCTGGGTCCGGGGAAGTCTGCGCTGCAGAATACCTCACCTTGAATCCCGACCTACCGGGCATTCGAGCCTCCACTAAGCGTAAGCTTCAGGCTCATTATGAAGCCATCGAACACTTCGGGTTGTCATCTCTTCAGGCGACACACATTCAACCCATTTGCGCACCTCTGAATGCCGACTTTCCACTTTCTGCCGTTGTGCAGTTCGCTCAGGAGCAGTTGCCGCTCGAATCCTTCATCTGTCAAGGGCGTGACGATGACGCAGTTCATTCCTGTCGCTCGGATCATTGCACCGGCAGAGTTCTCGATTCCCCGTGCCATTCACAACATCTGGACGACCAACTGGCATCGACAGTGACCTCGCTTCGGATCTGATTAGCCAGGCCCAGGTGACCAGACTCCCGTCACGGAGGCCACTTAACAGAGGCGAGATGATCACGGTATCGTTATTTCTACATCACGTGAGTTTACGCTTTCCCTTCATTACCATGATGTCTGAATCAAGATTGAGGTATGGGGAGTTGCCCTGGCGGCAGACGCCACGTTCATTACGGTTAGTGGCGTTAACGAGGAGATGATGTTTATCCGCCATCGGGCCTCGCAGACATTATTGCTGTCTAACGTCCTTACCGTCCATCGTGATCCTCTGTCGACTGAGACTCGGCCTCATCTTGCTGTTCATCTCGGCGAGGCCGTGTATGCGCACGAGGATGCATTATCGCGAGCCACCATCTTAGAAATACACAGACGAGCAGGCACCCTCCCTGCCTCTTTCCGATATCCTTTCCAGAATGACATAGACCTCTTGAACTCCGAATTGGCCTTCAACGAGCTGTCGCGTTCCTACGAGCTCTCCATCGGAAAGTTCCTCCCACCTAATCTGTCTGTTCGTATCCTTCGCCTTCGTGATAATGCGAATTCTAACGCTTTTGATTTCAGAGACCGGAATACTCGTACGAAAGCAACAAAGTCTTGTTCAATCGTGCGACGGAACTTCGGATCCATTGGGATGACGACGACGCCTCCATGCTTCATTTCATCTTCGATGACTTCAAATCCCCAATGACTTTGCCCGCTGTCACTGGTATGGCGTCGAATAGCTCCACCGTCTCCGTCCTCGACGTGAAAATCCATTGTTTCAAACAACATTCACGGCGCGTATTCCTATGCCACTTCATTGACGCAAACAAGAAGCCATACGGGAGACCTCTGGTTATGAAGCTTGCCTGGTCGCCTATTCTGGAGGAGTATGAAGAGGTCATCGAGTTTTCGAGGGTGGTAGAGACCCCTGAAATCGACCACGA
The DNA here is from genome assembly GCA_015501055.1 of Mucidula mucida. Lineage (NCBI taxonomy): Eukaryota > Fungi > Basidiomycota > Agaricomycetes > Agaricales > Physalacriaceae > Mucidula > Mucidula mucida. The sequence goes on from JADNYV010000275.1 coordinate 11,520, forward strand.
ATTCGAAACGTTGGAGCGGTTAGCTGATGGCGATCCAGACGTGGCTTGTAGGGTACCGAAGCCTTACGGACACTTTTCTGGCGATGTCAAGATCATCGAGCAACCTTACAAATTTTCTGCGTACTTCGTGGAGGACTGCGCGGGTTGCTACCCTATCGGCATTGCGGACGAGATAGATGCTGACTTGTGGTATGTGATGCATATTCGGGTCGCCATTTGTCGCTCACTCGTTTAATACTAGCATCACTGTTACTAACTGGTTGAAGGCCGTGCATACTCCACTCGGAGGGCACCTTTTACATAACAACCTCTCGAGAGAAAACATATTATTCAAGCCTTCCGATCCCACCTGTTTCTATGTCGTAGGGTGGCAAAAGGCGTCGACTATGGAAGCCACGGGAGAAGAAGAATGCGTGGAGTGGGAGGATGAATTGCTGAAAGACCTGCTCGCGTTGAAGAAACATCATGTATACGACAAGCGAGCAAGGCACGACTCAGAGGACGAGGACGTTGAAGATGCGCACAGTCAGATCGAGTCAATCTCTAACGAATATGAAGACGTGTACTATGACTAATGATACATAGAATGTAAAGTAGTGATACACATTACAATGGAAACGGGCAGCGTTTAGTGCACCATCTCTGAGCTCTCACTCGTTTCTCACCGATACACCGTATACCGCTAACACGAACATAGAGAGTTCAAGAACTGGTATGTCCCTTGTACATCTGCTTCTACAGACTAAGAACTTCTAGCACTGCTCTAAGAAGATACAAAGACGATATCGATTTTGCAGCGTAATCGTACCAAAGTCCTCTCCTACAAATACTGTCATGAACTTGAAACATACATATAAATCGACCAAGCATTGTACAAGTCCAATGCCTCCAAATTAATCGAGCCAAGCGCCATTATAAACGCCCACCGTGCTCGTCTTCAACAGCTCGACCGTACTTCTCCTGCGAAGCTCTATCTCCTCAACATCATCGCACCAACGCTCGACAATGAGCTCTCCCTCAGTGCGGCCTTGACGCCACCCGACACGGCTCAGCTCGACGTTATTCAGGAGCCATGCAGTGTCTGAGCCAAGGCGCGCTGCTAAGGAATGTATACTGAGCATTACGCGCGCTACGGCAATAGAGTTGATGGCGACGAGATAGCTGGGAACGGAAACGTTCAGTCCGTGGCTGCCCGACGAACATGATTACTTACTTTGAATACGCAACGACAACGTTGAGCTGAACAACATCAATATGAGTCCTGGCGTAGTGAGCGTTCATTACCTGGGCAAAGTCCTCCATAAATGATCCGACAGTGGAAACGCCAACCGAAACTAAGCGCTATGCTCAGAAGATCTGCCGCAAACGCGGGAAATCACGAACCAAAGACCACGAAGTAGAAGAAACCGCCACTAAGAGAGGCGTCAGTCACCATGTGGCCTGACCTCGAAAAGTCGACCTACTCCCGAAGAAGTCGTTTCAATACCGGCGCGTGCTTCAACGTACGTCGATTTCGGAGAGCTCGGACAGCCGTCAAAGCATACAGAACAGTCTACACATGAAACATTGATCGTCAATCACTTCTACTTGAGAACACGAGAACAACACCCACATGCAAGCACAGCGAAGGAAGATATATCCTCCAAAACTTATGCGGCCTATCAGCGCGACATCCCAGTATCCTCAGCTTGTCCAGCACAACACCTGTACTCTGAAACCGAATGCGCACTGCCGAGTCGATGGTAAATCCCATAGCCAAAACGACAGACGTCCCGAACATGGCGATGATCATGATTTGGATCTTGCGGTTGTTGGAAAAGAGATGCCAGACGCGTATGACGAGAATGGCTGTGGTCCAAGACGAGATTGAGCTCAGTCGGGATCACTACATGAACCGTACCTTGGATGATGGATATGGCGATCGAGTTTGAGATGAAAAGGAAGGGAACGATAGGCCGACAACTAGTCCCCGGTCGCGTGAGATGCATATTGGAAGAGTGTAGAAGCAGACTCTCACAACTGCGATGAGATGGCACGTTTGTTAGCCGACAGCATAACGCGAAGATGATGGTTACCCACAGATTGGCTGGGGGATTGCAGTGTCACAGCTGGTGAACATTCGTCCGGAGATGTTAGATGCGGATGGAAGACAGATAGAACGCATTATGAACTTGCATATGATATCGATGCTGTACAGGCTGTGAGATTGTAGAGACAACGCGTTGTTAAGATGACTTACACGCCGATGAATAGGACGAAGTAGCGGTTCTGTCATAGACAGGGCATATTGATTGAATGACGGGAAATGTAGAACACGTCGAGGCGCACCAGAAGAAACAGGCATCGCGTAAGAGTCCATTTTCCACTCCAGAAGTACTCGACCTAAGGCAGCCGGATTAGGTAGATCGGAGGATGCGGAGTTACGCCTCACCTCATTGGCCAACGTTATGAGCCACTGAGCGAAAACATCAGCGGATTCAATGTTTGCAGTCAACACCATGAGTACCTCGTAAACTGGAAAACAACTCAGCCAGACTCTGAGTGCGCAGAAACAAAACGCACCAAGTAACGAAAAGAATGCCACAGATACAAGTCGAGATATTTCTCCCCCAATCAACTCCGACGGAAGGAGTGTGTCGCTGTCCAAATCCATGGCGCTAGCTCAACAATATTCCTGTTGTACAGATCGCGGGGGGTATATATGGGACATCAATGGTGGGGGAAAGTAGAAGAAGGTATTGCAGGATGCGAACATCAATCAAAGACCGTGGCAAAATTACAACACGAAGAGTGTCACGAGTCCTTCCATATACATTTTACGCACACGTCTGAGTAGCGAAAGATCAGAGGACGCCCAACTACGTCTAGGCCGATTGGATCAGCGGCGGTGTGATTGTAGTTGGAGAGAAAGTGACTGAATCATGATGGTGATATCTGTTATTTCGCCTAACAGAGGTGTCCACATTGTTCACCGGCGCTGTTACGTTGTGTGAAGGACGCCAAAAAGGAGATACCACGGTTATAACAGAAGCCACATCCTGGAGAACATGGGATGATCCTTTGTTACGGTTAGGGGTTAACATGCAGAGAAAGAGCCACTCGCCTCTCAACATCGCACGCCCTGCCGACGCGTTCGGAAGACGGCTCTAAATAGCTGTTGAATAGGCGAGGAATTGAAGAGGAACCAGTGCTATGGAACAGACCGGATCATATGGACACGCAGAACAAGTGATATCGACCATGATCGGACCGAGTTGGCGAGCGTTGGATCGTTGCTGTGTGAGTTTGAACATCACAGACATGCGCTAGGCGAAGACACATATCGTTCGAAGGAGGGATCTTAGGGGGCAGAGGTGGTGGTGGTGGAGTGCGAAGTACACCAACAGGTAGAGCTGGGACTTACTATACAGTGAGTGATTTGAATTTTCATGAGACAGTAGCAGACTGTACCTCTGAGCGCCCCTCGAGATGACAAGTTATTCCTAACGTTCCCTTCTAAGAAAGCGTTGTCAGAATCTGTTCGATTTAATGCGCACTAACGTACTGCTTGTATTGAGGACCTGATACCTGAAACCACGCGTCAACGGTACGACTAAACGCCGGCGGTTACCGAGATGCAATTCCACGGATTAATCCTCGAATTGAGAGCTCGGGCTGGTAAAGTTCGGTCCCAAGCATTCCTACCCCTATGACAAAAGGCGTCGGGCTTTTGAAAACGCGCGTCTCGTCTCACTGTCCAAAGTAGTCCCCTTCTGATCCTACAAAGCCTGCGCGAAACGCGCTAGGAATCCTTACCGCGCCACCGCCACCGCGTTGAAGCGATCAAGTTGGATCGTGTATGTCAATGAGCAAGGTGAGATGCATGAACCAGTCTATCAGAGGTTCCCAAGTTTCCCTTCTTATATCATCACCAAGAGGGTGGGGAGCTGTACATCGACCGATTCGCAACGCCGGACTTCACAGCAGGTCGCCAGCTGACCTCGTTACCGCATTCAATCACCTCTGCTTCGTCGCTCGGACTACTCGTATTCAAAACGTACGCTGGAAGCCGACGACGGAGCCTGTCGCCAGAAGAGGAGGGGCAGAGCAGATGAACGTCGAAAAGGATGAACGAAACCCGAAGGAGGAGAGATGAACCGTCGTAAATCAAGTGCATCGCACTATTCAAAAGTCAGAGTATGGAGGCGCAAGGAAAACAGAGGACAGGTCCTTGAACGCTTCGCAGGACTCGACTTTGCGTTTATCTATCATGGTGTATATCATAGGACCTGTTACTCTTGTCAACATCAATACCCAGAAGACTAAAAGCGTATCATACTTCTTCCACGTAGAAATATCCGGCGGAGCAGTAACATGTCCTATCTCTTATGAAATGTTAGTCGTCTACCATTGGGAATCGTTGTCAATCTGCTGTGTCAAGCCCAGGCTGAGCACCATAAAAGGCATATGATTCGGGGCAACAGCTGTAATGCGAAACGCCTAATGATCCTCGATTTCGATTCCGCTGGGCTGTAATCCGAAGTTTAGAACGGATGTTTGTATAAAGAGCTTGGTGCTCGCGCCAAGTTTCGTTCAGAGACCATTATTACACACGGCGGATGAAGCTGAGAGGAGAAAATACGCGATGTGACAGACGCTAGACGCGCGATGATGGTGGTTACAGATCAAGCTGCCCCTTGCCACGTGGCCTCGTGTAAATTCAATACGAGTGTATGCTCTGGGCAAACATACTGACCAAAAATGACACAGAAGAATTAAAATCGAGCCAAAAAGCAATCTCGATGTGCTGTCCTTAGTTCTGTTTGAAGAAATTGCGCCACATTTCTTTCCTATAGAGTAAGTATTTTGATTTTGGGGATGTATATACTTGGCAATGTCGTACAGGATACAGTACAGTCCTGGTATCGATATTCAAAAATGCTTTGCAGTATTCCGGGATGAAAAGGGAAAACTTGCTACTGGACCTCTTACTTCACCTTCCTTGCCCTTCTTGACTTTCCAAATTACGCCCGCTGGCCTATCATAGGCCCAATCCCGATCTCAAGGAGAAACGTCTCCGAATTATACGCAAGGCCGCCCAGGCTTCCTATAGTCTCCATCCCCAACGCATGACAGTCCCAATTGCCCGACGGACTGAGCCCCATCGGCAACAAAAACGACATCGGAGTACTCTACGAATTGTCGTCAATACCCATCTCATGCACCGCATACTCCTCCTCCACAACGTATGACAAACTGACTCTGGGCGGACAGAGTGTAAAATCAATATTGCGAACATGACTACAGTCTTCGTGTCGATGAGAGTACATGACATTGTGTGTAACGCAGGTGAGGAAATGGACGTCGCGTGAGTCGATGGCTTGAGAGACGCCGCAGCTCGCTGATTGGACAATTAGCAAAGAGTGAGGAATCATAAAGAATGGGACGTACCTTGACGCACTTCCTGGTAGCTCCGACACTTTTCTCGATGACGGCGGTCCCATTCTGTCTTCTGACATGCTATAAAGCAATAAAATCTGACGCCACATCCCGAGCACCTACGTGAACGACGGACGTCATTCGATTCCGTATTCGAGCACTATTAACACAACAGTAATATTACTGGTGAAGATTAGCAGCGAAAGACTGACCTCGGACGAATCACAAACTGTCTCCGTGTTAACTTTGGGCAACTCATAAAGCCCAACCATCTTCCCAAATTGTTCCTCGTACACCTTCCACTTCTCAGTAGCTCGCACTTCCGGTGAAACGAAGCGCATGATATGGCCTTGCGCTCTGACAGCCGCTGTCAAAACGGACCGATATATCAGATACGGAGCCGTGCGATACACAAAATCCGCCACCGCATTCACCGAAGCCTCACGCGTAAAACTGTCCGCTTCGTCCACATGCGTCATAACCAGCTTGTGCATACGCACCATACTCAACACTGCCTGCTCGGTATACGCCTCCCTTGCGATCGCCGCCCCAAACAAGTGGATCAGCCTTCCGATATGCTGATACCCCATCTGCGCACACCCGTCGCTGACCAGCAAATGCGTTTCAATGATGCATTTATCGTCTCGGACTTCACAGCGCGGCGGAGAAACTATAACTGCGATATCGTGACCATCATCTCGCACGTCCAGCGCAGGTGTTCAGTATCCATGAGCCGATTTGTGATGCGCTGATTTAAGAGGAATTGGTATAGGGCCCGATATGACAGCGCGAGGAAGTGTCCAGACTGTTTGAAAGCCGCCTCTGAAACGGATTGTGCTTTCAGGACGATTACTGCATCAGTGACGCAGGAAAGGAAGCGGTCTGCAAAGGTTTCCGGGTTATCGTAAAGCTCTTGACCGTAGAGGGGAAGATCATCGTAATTGGTGTATCGCCCTAGGTGATATCCCAATGCCATGAAACACTGGCGAAGGACTGTCTTTCGCGATGTGAGGGATGAGGCTGTGCTGTGATAGACCAACGCGGGAATAACATTGTTAAGGAAGACCGTCCGGTCCTCCGTTCGCGTTCCGTCGAGCGCTTCGAGCTCGATGATGTACCTAAATAGACTGGGATGCGTTCGAGCACCTACGAAGGCGCCGACGAGAGTTGACACGACCTCGACAAAGTTCTCGCGGAATTCTGGCTCTCGCCCGGGAATAATAACTTTGTCGATGATATAAGTAATCCAGGACGTCAGGTATGGCATGATATTAATGATGAGTGTGGCTCCTTCGGTCGCGTACCGAGAACCACTGGAAGGCGAAGTGTCGAGGAAACCATCGCCGTATTTTCATCTGGATCGTCCGTTGGCGTGATTCCGTTGCAGGTCGTAGCTTACAAAAATACCGCAATGCGTGTTAGTCCTGTGTGTTCTCATAGGCCCACATTTCATCGTTTTGGGAGACTTCACATTTGAAAGAAAGGGAATACACGGACGAGCAATCATTTTTTCTACGCCGACGTACCGTACTCCTGCTTGGCCAGGACCTGGTCTAACATATTTGCTATCGTTGCCGGACTTACGACCATGCTTATGGCCTGACACGCCCTCTCCAACCAGAACATAAGACAAGCTTTATCACTCTGAGCCCGCCACAAGACAGGATCAGGAAACTGTGCCTCACATTCGGCATGAAACACGGTCCGAAGCTCGGAAGTCTCTTCGCTGACAAGGAATTCGGGAGTACCCGTTAGATTCCACAATGGCGTGGTGCTTGCACAATCCCAGTCCAACAACGTCAATTGAGATGGATCTGTGGCAGAGATCATGACATTTGTGTTGGTCAGATCAGGATGCGAGAGAACGAAGGGTCCGAAGGGGTGAGGAAGACGCTGCTCAAGCCCAGGCAGGGAAGAGACAACTTGTGCGAGCTTGTCGTACGTCGACAGGTAGCCGGACATAATGGATTGCCACCCAATGGCGGTGAGATCTTCGTTTTGCCATTTTACTTCTAACTCGGACTGATGAGACAAGGTCGATATACGTTCTCGGGCGATGCAAGCTAACAAGTACTCGCGCTCCGTACGGAACGGACCAGCTTCAAGAGAGGCATCTCGTGTGAAGAACCAAGGAGCACAACACGGAAGCATTGGACCAATGACTGGTATGTCGGAACCGTGAGTGGGCGACGGGTACAAACTCCCGATCTTGTCAAATTGTGTCTGGGCAAGAGCAACGACGATATTGGCAAGAGCGCGGACTGCTATACGCTTTTCGTCGAAAGACATTGTATTCCATCTCGTTGCCAATGTCATATCGCCAACCTTTTGAGGTGATTAGAAGCGTCGGAGTACTTAGCAGCAAGATACAACCACCTTTTCAATGACCATGAACGGAGCATGGGCCTCGTTCTGTGCCGTTGGATCATGATACAGGACTTGGGGCACCGGAATACTTGTATTTTTCGCCAGCCAAGCAATCGTAGCGACCTGAAAGACCTGATGAATCTCACAGCCTTCCCAAGCAATTCAAGAAATACCTCAGATTGCATTTTGTTGTAGCCGCGGTAGGCGACATACTCGTAGGCAACGCGAGCCACAAATTCTCTTCCTCCATCGCAATGAGCAAAATAGATCTGTAAACGATCGCCGCTTCAGCTGGGGTTCCTTGTGTCCATGAGAACTAACACGGTGATATCCGCCTAGAAGAACGAATCAGAAATGATGAATCCACCTTCCGCCTTCAATGTCAGGCCAGAGCAGTGGAACCCCGTCGCCTTGGAAAGTGCGATCTTCAGGCCATCGACGTTCAACTGTGCATTCATAGCTAGACATCGCGCAGAGCGAGACGCTCTGGCAAGCATTTCGGCGCTGGAATGGTGCATAGTGAGAAAGTGAGCAAGGCCTGGACTGTTGGACGTCAATTGATAAGTTACGTGGTGCCTGTATGCCGCATGGAGGGAAGTACATAACTCAGTGATCCGCGTCCACCTCGATCATCCACAATACATCATGATGATGAGAGTAGGGTCGACTGAAAACTGGCAGATAAATCACGGGTGTACTTATCGTCGGATCTGTAGGTTTATCCAATGGGGCTGTCCGACTAAGCTACTTAAGTACTCACTCATCGACAAACGCGACATGATTGCCGGAAGAAGATACACCGAATTCTGTCCTTCCTTGAATCGTTTCAAAGGAGCCTATGGAACGTATCTCATACTTTGACTCCTATACAAAGGCATACATGTAGTATCGCCTTGAGCAGACCAAAAATACCCTCTAATGCTGTTCAAGGGGGGGTACTCTCGCATTCAAAAGGACCAGACATGGCGAATAGTAGAGGGGATGCGTGGAATAGATGGTGATAGAAGATGTGTTGTAGTTCGTCGTGAGAGAAGGGAAACAAAGAGTCAGCACAATGGTGCGCCATTTTATACCCTAGTGTAACGTGACAGCAGAGAGTGAAATGGACGACAATGGAGGAACAGAACAAAGCGCAACACGGCACGTGTTTGTGGACCATCCACTCGCCTTTTTGGGCATTGCACTGATGCATGCAAAAAAGGATACTGTAATCGTACGACAGCACTAGCTCACAGCTCTGACTGAGTCAGACTGATCAGATTTATCAGGCAAAATATACGTCAGCGACTGATTTGGGGACACCCAGGATTGAACTGGGGACCTCCAGAACTTCAGTCTGTTGCTCTCCCAACTGAGCTATGTCCCCGGGTAAATGAGTTGCCCTCTTTCCTATAGTACGTCCCATTCATCGAGTTTCTGGCTCTTTTTTAAATAGCCTCTCGACGCCGGTTTCTGGAGGGGATGACTCCGCCAACGATCCGACCGGCTTGATGAAGCGACTGGTGTCGATTCTGACCGCGAAAGGATGCTCTACGGCGGTACGAAGAATCCACCCTGGACTGCTCAATGATCAAAACAACGATTGGTCCCGGCAGCGGCCACTCGGGTTCACGAACCAGTCTCTGATAGGTGAATGTTTAGACGCAGATCCTAAGAGCTCGGAGCCGTAGTACAGGATCCGCATCCAATGCCGCAAATTATTAGCGTAAAACTTTTCTTCGTTCGTCCAAATATAAAGCGTACCCTCCGTGGACTGACTCGCGTAGCTCGTCACCCCATGTCAAAACTCCCCCAAGAAATCATTGACGCCATTGTTGACGAAATATGGATATCATCTTGTCCGGAGAAGACATCTACGCTTCTCACCTGCTCTTGTGCGTCGAGGCGCTTTCTCTATCGAGTGCGCGCCCATCTGTTCCGCGAGGTTCATCTCTACCATCCTTCCTGTGCACCCCTATCACAAGCCGTCGGTGCTGAGGCAAACGGTCTTCATTGCTTGCTATCACATTTCCAGGGCATATTATTCCACTGTTCCATCCCCCTAGACTGCGGCGTTGTACGGTCTCTACATCTGCACGGAAACCCGGGAGGCACGGATTGGGAGGAATGGCTCGAGTCTGATCATCGGATCTCAGAGGTCTTTGCCGCACTCGGGCGGCTTGAGCGTCTTACTTTCCGCTCATTCAAAATGTCGGGCGATACTTCCGCTCCTTTGGCTCCCAGCGTCACGGATGTTGCGTTCCATAACGTGCAGTTCACTGACGCTGGAGGTCTGGTGCATTGCTTAGGACAATTCCCGAGGATGGAGTCTCTATCTATCTCGAAGTGCAGTTTTCTGCACCAATTCAGAAAAGACTTGGAGCCGGTCGTGGATCTTGGCTCCCTCCGAGCGTTGACTTTGAACGATATGTGTAATTTTGCTCTTGAGCACCTGACTTTCCTGCGTCTGGCGCAGTTACAGAGCTTGAATTATCAAAGTAGTGCGGTACAGTGGTTGCCGAAGGATCTGGCTGCGTTGTCGTATATTTCGCGTCTGATACGTGTTTCCAAGTCTGTTATTACGGACTTGACCGTCAATATGTGTTCGCTTGCCATTGAGTCCCCGTACGTTGACGGGTTTCCCTCTTACCTTATGGTCTTAACATTCCAATGATCTAGGTCGCATCCGCCTCCTCTGCTACCTCTGTCCAACCTCACGTCGCTCAATGTGACCATCTTCATGCATGGCATAAGCCACTCTAGAAATAACACGGCGTCACAAGCGATTCAATTTCATGACGCTCATCTGGTCTCGTTTCTCCTCGACTCGCTCTCCCTAGAAACAACCTATTCATTGGAAACGTTCACGCTATCACTTGACCGTGTGTGGTACCCTCCCTATTCCCCCCAAGACCAAAGTGATCTTTTGGTCAAGATTGGCAGCTCGTTAGCCAGTCCCTTCATGCCGTATCTTGCCCGTGTACGAGTTGTCAATAGAGATACTGGTCGGCCTGTCTGGTCGTGCTCAAAGTCGTTTTTGGATGTTAAGGCGAGTACGGGATTTGCGGCTCTGGAACGGCGAAGAGTTTTGGATATGGAGGAACCTGCTGAGTGGGACAAGAGGGCGTCGCCTTGGTGTATGGGTTGATGTGACCTGTGAAGGATCCGAGTCGTAGCCATTACGCCATAGTGTATGTACGCGTATATGCAAACGTAAACTTGAAGTTCGCGGTGAATGCACACACTGTCCGTTATGAGAGCGGGGTGGTCGATCACTCTATAAAAAATAACTTCCAGGTGCGATGCTCTGAGATATGATTCTGACCGTGACCGCGCATATAGTTGGCGTACTTCCCCATTAGGCCCAAATTCCAGTGGTCCTTGTTGATGATCAAAACGCCTCTTTATTTGTCACCGCCACCAAATAGTACTCTCTATGCTAGAATGGCGCCTCCCGCACATAAAACGCACGCTAAGAAACTGTTTAATTTTGTGCCTCCACCCTCTACCACGATATCCACCTCCCGAGACCTTTCTACATTTTCCGGACACGCACCTGGACGAGAGTCTTACGCTGAAGCGCATCTGTATCCTGCCCTCCATCTTCGATGACACTTTGCGATCCTTTGAAACCCTCTTTCCTTCGGCAGCTCAAGCGGAAATTAGCGATGCTATGTTCTTTTTCCCTACCTCGACGTATTCCGACCTGACAACCAAGTACGATGCCGTGGATGTTCGCGAAGCCTACGTAAAAGGTGTTGCATTTGCATGCACACAGGTAGTGTCTGGAGTTATGTTACACCCCGACGATCCAACAGCCATCCCGATAATCGCCTGGGATGCGAACCCATTTCAGTTCACTAAGCATAACTCCACGTTTCATGGCGAAAGCTTTGTCCTCGCGTTCAGGAACAAACTCGAGGGGTTTACTGCCGGCTCGCAGGAGAGGATTCGGTCCGTCGTAGAACATTTCCCGGTTCTCGCGATTGGAATGATGCTTTGCCCCAATGGCGAATGGTGCTTGAAGGAGATGGACACCTTGGCACCTGCTGAAGAACAACAGTTCTCAGATTTCCCCTGGGTCGTCAATTCTGTTCCAACGGGTCATGCCCCTACGCCGACCGCTGTACGTTCCGCAGATGCAAAGAATTCTATTTGGCAGCTGCCGAGTCCTCCTCCTCCTACAACATCGACACTACGGAGATCAGCCCGCTACGGACCTAGCTCACGCAAGTCAGTCAAAAGAACTTCTCCCACAAACTTCAAGCCAAAAGATATTCATCCAGCTCCTCCACGACCTATACTTGCAGCAGAACTGATACAACGAGTGGGTGATCCTTCATTATCATGCAGGCTTATTATCCGTAGGCGTGGGTTAAAGCTGTCCGCTTCGACGTCTCCGTTATCCTCTTCGATTGCGGCAACTTTCTTCGAATTGGAATTCGACACCGGGAGACACAAACTCTTTATCTGTCCTCACTCATTGATGTGGGCAATCCTGACTCTGAATACGGCAGGTTGATGCTCGGTCTTCATTTCTGCATTGTGCATGACGTTCTTGCGCGTCTACCTCACGCGCATCCTTCTGCGGGAGATGAACGGAATCTCCCTCAAGCTCCGAGTCGTCTATCTCGTCGAAACGTAGTGCTGACCATCTGCCTCAAGAGCCGCTACTAAACGTCGTCGTACAACAGAACCGGCCGCAGAGCGTGCTATAATATGTTGTTTATAACTCTTCCGATACGAGACTGATCTAATGTTCTCTTCCTAACGCTTAGCGACCAGTCGAAAATACACGTTCAGATAAGAAGAAAGCCCCAAGCGACTTACGAATTGTGCGTTCCTGCTTATATCGTGATCACCTACTGAGAATTCGAACTGCAGCGCACACGCGGGTATTTTGACTCGCATCCCGTGCTCGCTTTGTATCTTCGTATTCACGATTTCAATTCCCCAGCACCCGAGGTCCTGCTGGCTCCGGACCATCCGAGAGCGAAGATCTATAAAGCGGCGACCTGAATTCCCTTGATCCTCACGTCTGAACTTGGTCATGGAGCCACGGGACAGACTTATACGGCAATCTTGGGGCCAGGTTACGAGAACTTACCGTGCAGCCGTCTAGTTGTGCAACTCGCGGTCACGAAGAAGAGTCTTTTGTCTCTCCGACATGAGTACGATGTGTATTGTAACCTTCAATCTGCTGGCGTCTTGGGGATTCCGTACATCTTCGGATACTATCAGGACGATCTTCGGGGCATGGGAGCGCTGGTTATGCATGATGTCGGGACTCCACTGGGACGGAGAATGGATACCAATAAGAAGATCAAGTGCTCAGCTGCTGAGCGGTCGGTGGTTTTCTGTTGGTACTTGACATTCGCTGAAAACGTTGTTCACAGGGCGTCTTTGAAGAAGATCCTTCAAGCGATTCATGATCAGGGTGTACTGCATCGGGACCTTCGGTCGTGGAATATAATGTGCAATCGATATGGTGAAGTGTCTATTATAGACTTTGATCGTGCGAGCTTCAAAGCTTCCAAGGAGGAGCTTAGACAGGAAACTAGGCGTTTGGCCCGCTTCCTGAAGGGCGACATCAGGAAAAAGGTCCCCAGGTTATATTTCGAGAATAGTCCTAGAATAGGCCTAATTTGACTATTCCGCTTCGATTACAAGGATTATCACGATTAGCCAACATTTTACTTTTTAAATAGGTCCCCTAGCTAGTTCTCCAGCATTATCACAGAAAAGGACAACATTTTCCATGAACTTCTCCCTGATTTCTGTTGAAGATGCCACAGATCGGAGGACCTTTACCAGTCAATCCCATTCAGATTACCCTACAGCAATCAAAGTATTTCTCAATCAATACTGCATAGACAAGAGCAGATAAGGTGCCACATGGCATGAAATATTAAATGAGTGCGCTACATGGTACTACGGGGTACTAGCTTTGAATAACTGCAAGGAGGACAGGTGCTAGACTGGATGAAGAAAAAAGAAGCAGCGAAATTAGGTATTACAAGCACGAGGCACTACAGTTACACTGCCGGCTGACCCCCGTCGTCCTCGTCGTCGTCATCGGCGATGGCATCCCATGCGGTGGCGGCGATAATCTCCTCGTTAGAGAGGCCATGAGTAGCGAGGGGCTGGGCGCCGCTGAAATGGGATCAGTTGATGATCAAGAAATAAACGAAGACGTACGTTGCAGCTTGGAATAAATCATGAGTAAGACGGTGATAATACAAGGGCTTACGGTCCTTGAGCGCGTTGAGCATCACCAGATGGCTCCTGAAAGCTCCTTCGACGTTGTTGCCCGAGAAGTGGTCCTTCGAATTGCGGGACCACTCCATCAAGACGGCATGGATCTGCATGTGTATCAGTAGAGTGAGCATGAAAAAATTGTACACCTACGGCAGTCACGACGAGAGCTAACATGAGAGCCGGAACCTCTCGTTCCTGGGCGTGAGGTCCTTCCTTGTACGTCGATGTCAGGCTGTCCGCATATTTATTCAAGGGCGATGTCGCATTCTTGGCCAGAGTAGCCGTTACCATCGTCTGCACAACTTGAGCACGGTACGGTTGGGCCGGGTTGGCATTTCCCTAGGAAAGAATTGAGTATATATGTGCGGCAGCAAACAGAACACACCGATTCCTGATGACTTCCACAATGATAGGTGAGGTCGTCGATCATGGAGCGAGCACGAGCACGACCGGCGTCCGTCTTGGTAAGTTGAAGTTCGGTGGGGACGACAGTGAGTGCAGCCTCCTTGAAGGTCGAACAGAAGGCAATGAGACGTTGAACAATCTAGTCGACACTCAGCAGTGAATGTCAGAGCAAACAGAGACATACGTAAGTGACGAGGGGGCCGGAATATGTCGCCTCATCATCCTCCCGGATTCTAGTGGCTAGATCGTGCGGACCGGTATCGAGACCGTCTTCCGCAGCAGTCACCAAGAGCGCATCCATGGCGATAGCGTCTAGTCCACCAGAAGAGAACGGCTGAGGGTCAGTGTCAGCGTTGCGACCCAGAAGTGTGGCAAGAGCACGGTCTATAGAGCGGCCGATAAACCGGTCCATAGCCTTGCTCTGACTCTTCTTGCCAATGCTGTGCCGGCTGCCTAGACCTTGCTTCTTGACAACAAGATGCGTGTGAGCAAGCCATCCACCTATCATTGAAGGGGAAGCAGGCGGGTCATCCTTGACGTTGATTCGCACAGCTTGGACATGAGCAGCGCGCGCGACGGGGCCAGCGGCAGAACTGACGGAAGCTGGAGCCGCGACCAAAGCAGTATCAGAAAAAGTCGTTTGAGCGGGGGTCTTGCGATAGATAGGGCCAGGAGGATTGTTGGCAGGAAATTCGGCGTGCTGCAGAGAAGGCTGAATCAGTAAGTAGGCTGGCAAGACGGGAAACTCACCTCGCGTTGGATAATACTCTGGTTTCCGAGCTTAGGGACTTTACGGCGCTGAGGTGCCTCGTCTTCATTGCGGATTTGCGCAGCAGCACATTGGTTGAGTTCATCCTAGAAGCGAGTGAATGTTTGTTTAGTGAAAGAAAAAGGATACACACCTCTAATGCTTTCATCATTTCTCTAGGTAAGTCATCCCCGTCGAGGTCAAATCCACCATGCGCGAACAGGTCCAACAATTCGGCGCCGTCGAGGTCGAGGTCGAGAATCGAGGAGGTCCGTTTGGTGTCCTTGCCCTTGCTGGCCTTGCCATCGTCTTCGTTGGCGTTGTCGGAAGAGAAGCTGCGGGCTAGGTCAAAAGAGCTCGCTGACGAGGCCTTGGAACGATAGTGGACGAAGGCATGGGCACGCTGTTCAGCGTCGTCGTCGTCGTCATGGTGGTGGTTCGAGTAAGAGTCAACTTGCCCGATCGATTAGTAATCAAGTCCCTTTTTAACCACAACTACATACCGTCCATCGACCTGCGGCTAGACTTGCGACTAGCGGGATGTTGGATGATAACAGCACCCTACAGGTACGTTAATAAGTTGATTAACGCGTTGAAGTGCTGTTTCTGACCTCGTTGAACAAGTCCTTCGCCTCAATCGCGGACGCCCGCTCTTTCTGACCAAGGACGTGCGCCTCTGGCAAGTCGTCGTCGTCGTCGCTATTATCCAAGGCCCCAGGTGCCAGAACCTTGTTGTCCTCATCACTGTCATGTTCCTCCGCCGCCGCTGCACGTAGAGCCGCTTTCTGCTTCATGGCTACAACGCGATCTCGGATGTCCATCGCGACTGTGGATAACTTGACTGTGGAAGGTTAGTCGAGATTACTTGTAGTAGAATGTTTCCCCTTACGTGTAGGCTCAGTAGCCTCGTGTGGGTCCGCATCTTCTGGGCCGTCCATTGCTGGCGACTTGAAAGTGTTATGGGCATCCGAGTCTGGGAACGTTAGTGAGGAATTCACGCAGTGAAATACTCAAGCTCACCTTTTGCAACAGACTCATCGGATACCTTAGCCTTCTTTCTCAAGGACTGTAGTGCCATTTGAAAGTAGTTGTTCTTTGCTGCAATGAAGGTAAGTGCGATGTCTCTCGCCATATTTGCCGACAACTCACTTGAGACTGGCGCAGATTCCTTATTTGATTCCAAAGACGACGTCTCGGATGCTTTGCGCTTCTTTGACAAGAGCTTTTTGACTGCCGAAGTCGCGACTACCCACACAGGTAAGCACCATAGTGTAGGACTGCAAATTAGCAACTGACCTGAATTCAAAGAACCCGCCTTCGACACAGCGGATGCCGTGTCGCTGATGACCTCGCGCTTTTTCTTCTTATAGGTCTCCCAGACTTTTGACGCCTTCGATTTCGAGGTACGCGAGGCTACAAAGTGATTAGCGCCGGCAGACGCGATGATGCTGGTGAAGCTCTTACGACGTTTCGATTCCTCGGGCGCATTAGCAACCGCCTTCTTACGCGGTTTTACCGCCGCCGCAAGCGCTTTTAAGCCTGTCTTCACCATGCTGGAATTTGAGAGAGAGTATTTGAGCTGGAAGAGAAGTTGTTTGCTAATGGTGATAAAAAACATGCTTTTATTCTCAGATGTGCTATGGTAGCGCCTTCTGAGCCCTGGTCGCGCCTCTTGCTCTAGCGCACTGGCCACGCCTCCATCTCTTTGGCCTCGCAACGGCAGAGCACACTAGGCAAGTCGCGATTTGCTTAATTGTTTCCCGCAGCTCACCGTGAGCAGTATTAGCCACCTTACGTTACTTCGCGTGTGATACGACATGCACCTATTCATTTCTTGCTTTGCTCCGTCATGGCTCCCAATACGACTACGCGCTCCAGCTTTGTCTGCGCCGCCTGCGACCAGGATTTTCAGCGTGAGAATAATCTCAGGCAACACTGGATGAAGACTCGCGACGCCGCCTGCCTTGCAGTAGGCACCTCTGTCAAAGCTAATCTCCGGCGAGGCGCTCATCTTCCTCGACAAAACCCGCCATCTCCGTCTCGTTCCTCTTCCTCTCGTCACCCGCCACCGCCATCCCCATTGCCAGATAAACAACCACCATCTCCGGAACCATTTACTGGAGATGTCTTCGGGGCAGCCGAGGACTACTCAGAAAAGGATTTTCCCGGTCTCAACGAGGAGCACGCGTCAGAACCACCATCAGGTTCAGATTCCGACGAAGGTGACATGGACGATGGGTCTACTCAACCTGGTTGGGAACCCCCTCGTCGGACAACCATGAAGGAAGTTCCCGATGAAGACGATGAGATGGATGTTGACCATCCGCCGCCCCGTGTCTCTGATTCGCCCGCTCCCCAGCCTCCTCATGCACCTCAGCAGGTACCTGACACTGATCCTGCTGCCAAGGCTCGTCTTGCGTCAGTGCACGTCACACATTTCGGGGGGAAGGCAGGTGCCCCAATTCCAGACACTCCAGTAACTCCCAACGCCTATCTGCTGTACGAGGCGGCATTGCGCGGTGGGACCGACAAGCCACGTCCTGGGAATTACGGGCCGTTCTCGAGTGAAATGCAATGGAAGATTGCGGAGTGGGCGAAGCTGGATGGCCCAAGCGCGTCGTCATTCACGCGTCTACTATCAATCAATGAGGTTTGTCATTTTAGTATTGTGTATTTTCTTCAAGTCTAATGATGTGCAGGTCACGGAGCGCCTTGACCTCTCGTTCAAGAACACCACGCAACTCAACGACATCATCGACAAGAAACTGCCAAGTCTACGTCCCGAGTTTATTTCCGAGGAGATCGTTATCGCAAACCGCTCGTTCGACGTTTATCAACGCGATATAATTGCGTGTGTTCGCGCTCTATACGGCGATCCCAAGCATAACGAGTACCTCTGTTTCGCACCCGAGAGACATTACGCCGATGAGGATAAAACTCAACGTCTTTACCATGACTTCCATACCGGACGCTGGTGGTGGGATACACAGGTATGATCTGTCGTTCTTTGATGGTCTTGTGCTGATTGTATGTTTAGAAAGCTGTCGAAGAGAAGACTCCGGGTGCAACTATAATCCCCGTCATTCTGTCTTCCGACAAGACACAAGTTACGTTGTTCAGGAACAAGACTGCATATCTAGTGTATCTCACCATCGGGAACCTCCCCAAGGACATTCGCCGTAAGCCCTCTCGCATGGGGCAGGTACTTGTCGCTTACATCCCGACTACAAAACTCGAGCACATCAAGAACAAAGAGTCTCGTCGCCGCTCGATGTGTAATCTCTTTCACGCCTGCATGCGGCGTATTCTCACTGGACTGAAGGAGGCCGGCATCAGCGGCGTTGTCATGAGGAGTGGCGACGGGGTCGCCCGCCGTTGTCACCCCATTTTCGCCGCCTATGTCGGCGACTACCCCGAGCAGGTCTTGGTCACCTGTACATACGTTGGCAAATCCCCGGTTTGCGAGTGTCCACCTGACGCGCTTGGTGAATATCCTTGTGCTCACAACCCTCGCAACTTCCAGGCTGCCGTTGAGGCCCTCAGCTCCATTGGCGCTCCCGATTGGGGTACTCGTTGTGCCAATGCAAACATGAAGCCCGTCCAACACCCATTTTGGGAAGATCTTCCTTATGTTGATGTCTTTCGTTCCATCACCCCCGACATCCTTCACCAGCTTCTTCAAGGGGTTGTGAAGCACCTCATTGGTTGGATCACCGAGGCTGTGGGAGCAGATGAACTTGATGCTCGTGTTCGTCGCCTTCCTCTCAACCACGCCATTCGTCCTTTCCTGAAGGGCATTTCTTCGCTCTCCCGTGTGAGCGGAATGGAGCACAAGCAAATCTGCTCATTTCTTCTCTCCGTCATTGGGGACCTTCCACACACATCTGCGATCACTCATTCCCTTATGCGCGCCACCCGTGGTATCATCGACTTCACCTATCTTTCGCGATATCCGGTCCACAGCGTCGAAACTCTGAAGGAACTCGAAGCATGTCTTGCCGAGTTTCACGACAACAAGCATGTCTTTCTCAATCTTGGAATCCGTGAGAACTTTGACATTCCCAAGCTCCACTTCCTCAATCACTACGTTCGCGCCATCAAGCTGTATGGTACTGCCGACAACTACAACACTGAGGCTACCGAACGGCTACACATCGATTTCGCGAAGGATGCTTATCGGGCCACTAATCGGAAGGATGAGTTCAAACAGATGACGAAGTGGTTAGAGCGACGCGAGAAGATTATCGTGTTTGGGCATTATGTTGAGTCGCGGTGCAACGGCGAACCACCTCTCACAGCGACATCATCACGCGACGCCTTAGCGAAGACACATATTCGTGTATCCTTTGAAGACGTCTCCTGCCCATACGAGATCAAGATGACGAAGCAACCATCGGAGAAGTCAGTCCTCCTCGACGCGATAGAATCCCCTTCCGGTTACGGCGCTACCTTGTTCACTGTCGCACTCGCTCGATTTATTGTTCAGTTTCGCAATCCCACCCTTCCGCATGCTCGTGTTGATGAGGCTGCTCACAATATAGTTCTTCCCTTCCGCCGTCTCCCAGTCTTTCATCGCATCAAGTTCGTCAATACAAAGTTCTTTGGATCGGAGACATTAGACTCGATCCATGCCTATCCAAGGGCTATCGGAAAGACTGGGAAGATCACAAGGCTTAGTCGGTTTGATACGGCTATGATTCGTGTTCGACCCGCTGTTGTTGGTGCACACAAGTTTGATGGTATGGTCTCCTTTCTTATAGTGGGCTCCGGCTGATCATCCACAATAGGTTTACGCGTTGGTCGTGTCCGGGTCGTCTTCTCAATTCCACCTCGTGGCCTCGAGACGTTGTTCCCCATTAACATGCAGCCGCCGGCGCATCTGGCCTATGTGGAGTGGTTCAGCACATTCGCAGCGCGGCCCGAAGCCGCTTCAGGAATGTATCGTCTCAAGCGCCAGCTTGCAGGCGACGGATCGCCTCTCGTGTCGGTTCTGCCCGTTTCCGTGATTCAAAGCAGTGTACACTTATTTCCCAAGTGGGGTCGGACCGTTCCCGTAGATTGGACTAATGAAAATGTACTCGACCGAAGTAGCACATTTTCGCTCAGTAACTACAAAGATCAGCGTACTTTTTTCATGTACCATTGATTATTTCATATCAAATGTCAGCTTTTCTTGGGATTAGTTCGGGGGCTCTTGTAAGTTTACACTAATCCAACTTTTCTGCACGGTTTACTGAGAATAGTGAGTTTTCCGAAAATAGTGCGAATTAGCCACCGATTACTCCTAGAATACCTGGGAGGCTTTTTCCTGATGGAGTTTGTTGATCAAGATTCGGTTATGGGTTCCCCCAGACAACTTGAAGTCGGAGCTCGGGGCGAAACGGATTAGGGACGTTAGGATCTATTCTTGTTCGAATCATAGAAATATCAGCATGAGTATGCAGGCATTTTTGCTCACCAAATCGCTGCATGACCACTGAACACGACGGAAGATGAAGATGGTTGATATTCGCCTACGCCATACTACAAATGACTAAGGACATGCCCCGGCGAACCCAGCATGGTAATCAAACAGCCTCGTTATATCTCATTCGTCCTTCGCTTCTCTGCTTCTTGCTTCTCCTTCTGTTAAAGCTCAATGATTTTCGACGCCAATCTTATTCCTACATAACGCCACTCCTTGCTCATGTTTGTCAGGAATTTCTCTCGTTCAATCCCCTTGCTAATAAAGCTGCATCCAACCACCAGTGGCTCGAGGGGACGAAAATGCCTGAGATAATAAACCGAGTTCCAGATTGCGCCATCGCGGGAGTATAGCAGCTCGGCTGCATCGTGTATGTAGACGCGTAAAATTCCCCTGTACCTGTCCAGTGCCTTCAAGATCATCAATCCTTCTTTTCGTCGTAGCCGATACGCTCATGCCCCCTAGGTGATTGACTCGACCGCGCATATAATTGCACCGCTGACAAAGTTGACAAGCGCCATGGAATCTGCATAGATACGGTTGTCAACTGTTCCTGAACATCAAAAAGCAGCAACTTCACCCATCAATACTCCCTGAAGGATGGTGCTGTTCTACCCGACACGCAAAGAGCAACGTTATAGGGACCAACCACTGCTGTTGTGACGTTCTTTTGAAGGATTCCCAAACTGTTAGAGCTTGCACGTAATCCTCCGCGTCGCGGTTACGCCGGATGAAGAGTGATATATCGCCTAACGTACTAGTAGACATCTCCGCAGGCTATCAACCACCAGGCTTTATTATGGTGATCTGTACAATCAATGGTCGAGATTTGAGTGTTCCGGGAGCGCATCATCATTGGACTTTAGGAGATTTAGACCGTAAAGCTCGAGTAGAGCAGCCAAATCGCAAGGGGGACTCATCATTAGTACTACAGGGCCAAGGGCGAGAGCTTAAACTTGGAATGTACAGTCTGTAAAGACAAACACAATCATGGTGGCGGACAGAAAGGACGATGCAGGACTCGAAAAACAAATTCTTCTTACTGATACAGAACGAGACGACTAATACGTCATTGAAAATTCAGTCAAGTCACCGGCGCGTTTGAGGAATCCCTTGAGCCCCATACCCAAGTTCATGAGTAATTTCCGAAACAAAAAGCAAAAAGTGCACATACAATTCGAATGTGCGCGTTGTCATGCTTTGCCTGTTAAAGTGTGAGCTAGTAGCAAGGCTACGGATGGCACTTACTGGTTTTCACTGATCAGTCTCTCAAAGAGTTCACGATCCCTTTGCCGCTCTTCCCGATCCCTTTGCCGCTCTTACCGATCCCTTTGTCGCTCTTCCCGATCCCTTTGCCGCTCTTCCCAATCTTGTCGCCTCTCTACGCGATCCTCGTCCAAGGCTTTGATGAGGCTTGTCTGTCAAAGTGTTAGTGTTGCCTCTGTACGGAGCACACAAACTCACTCAAGGGCCGATCGCCCGTAGAGGCCTTCGAGCAGCGCTCTGACGGCATGAACGGTGAGTAGCAGTCTACAGGACGGATCGAACGCACTGTAGTGCCGGGTCTTTATGATCGTTCTCCCTAAGCAGAAGTCAGGATCACTCGTAGTCTTCCGAATGGAGAGGAGAGCACATACCATTCTTTGAGACTTTTGGCTCTCGCAACCGAGGAAGGCGATTGCTCCTGCGGAGGAGGCATGGGAGATGATAGTTCAATGTCAAGAACAACGTAGAAGGCAGCCATTGGTTGGTGAAAGAGCGATGATTCAGATTCGAGACATTACTCGGAGTACTGGGATTGTCGAATGCATGTTCCAAGTCTACAAGACCAGCAAAAGCAGGCTGAAGTCACCAACATTGCCGTTGATGAGCTCATAGGCAGCAGGTTCTGGCCGTTTTGGGACGCAATCGCCACAGACGTTGGGTTCCCTTGAAGCCAAATCGCGACTGGCAAGCATGATGAAAGCAGAGAGACAATAAAGGCACTTGACACTTGAACCGGACAGCACACATCATTGACGTTTACAACGCGTACAGAAACGGCTCATACTGTTTCCAAAGCGGCCTCACAATCCTTTCGACGACGCCAAAGCCAAGCATGCACACGCTTTCTGTAACCATTCTAGAAACGCCGCCTCCAAGCGTACACACCCTTTTTGTAAGGTTTAGCGATCAATTTGCCGAACAAGAGCAGTGGAGTGAACGTACCAAACAATGACCTCGACTACACTGAGACCCTGCCTGTCAGTGAAGCATTCAGAGACCAGATAGCCCAAATTAGGTATTTCTGGATTCCAATCACCAAAGCACCTAGGTGCCACACCTAAGTGTGATATTGCCTAACAAATAACACAACTTGTACTTGGAAATCCGTTGCGCGACACCTAAGTGGCGACACCAAGGGGCATGGCACCTAAGTGTTGTGCCAAGTGCCATTACCTTATACATCCAAATATGACACCTACGTGCGCCCCAAGGTGCCACACCTGAGTGTTGTATCCTATTCCGGGGAATGAACGCCTGGGTGGCACCAACACCTAGGTGTTACATGAATGTTCTTGAAGTACCCTTGACTGAATTTATTGTGTGTCGTATTCTTGCTATGTACGTACCTGTGTCGGAGGCATGACACACTCCATCCGCGCTTTCACCAATCTACAGCATCACCACTCAGCGATGTTGAACATGATGGGTGATGAACAAGAGATGAAATATCACGTGCCCTCTTTGAGCTACCTTCATTGTCCAAATATTGTCCTTGGCCTTGACAGGACAACATTTCGGAGCCAAGGTCGACAACAAGATTTGGCCACAAAAACAATGCGGCCATCCCACGTGATCTGAACTTCTTTCAATTCGACCACCAGCTAACCAGCGTCGCCATCGCCGCCAACGCGCTTCATTACATGTGACATGCACGAGATCTCTCCGTCTTGATTGGATTCGTGCTGGCGCTAAGGATTGCAGCGTCTCCAGCTCATAGTCAGTGACACCGCTGGTCGAGTGGCAACAATTACGGGTGACTTGTAGGTGATATGAGTGCATTCAACGTTGGCACACCTCAGTGTCGCACTTAGGTGTCGCACAAGTAAGTTCAATTACAACCCAAATTTCTAGCTGCACATAATCGAACTTAGGTGTGGCACCTAGGTGCTCCGGTGATTGGCATCCGGAAACACCTAGGTCAGGCCATCTGGGTTCATAAGCATTAGCGTTTGATGATAGAGGCAGAACCAAAGGCTTACTTGGTCTTGAGATAGTCTTCAAGACGAGCACAGCGGTCTTCGTTGAGCTACCAGCTCATCCCTGTCGCAGCATGTTTGAAAGTCTTCGAGTTGAAGAACTAGATGCACACTCACCGGTCACTCTCCCACTGCTCCTGCTCCTTCTTCAGCTGCTCCAATACCATGTTGAGACCTTGGCGATCCCTAAGGATCTGTTCATGGACTGTCAAAGCGTTATGACTGGTAATGGTCATAGAGCGCGCACACTTACTCTAGGGGAGGCTGGTCCGCCGCCCTGCGGAGAAGGGCCCTAACAGGATAAATGATTAGCAGTGATTCGCACGACGCGATATGTCAAGCGCTGACTGCTGTTTCATAGGCGTAGCTGGGGCCGTGGGAGATGAGAGTGGAATATAGACGTATCTGACGCGGAAGGCAGCTTTTATACGATTTGGGCAGGTTGGTGGAACAATTCCAAGACAGTGGTACTCAGATGCTTGTGCTGTTCCGTTTATTCCCAATTGGAATATGTGGCATGGAGGGCGTAGCTCATAAGAAGGTTGTGGATGTTGATTACACAGAATACAGAGATATATAGTACCTGCGTACGCTGTCAGACAATAGATGTATGAAATGTAAGAAAATACGTACGAGATAGCAAGACACAAAGCAGATGGATGACAATATGTATGTTCGACAACAGCCTCAAACGTCGTCTCTCATGATAGCGTAAAATTCTTGTTCGCTGATCTCTCCGTCTTGGTCCAGGTCAAATTCGTCTATCATGGCCTGTCTGTCAAAAACGTGAGCTGACGCCTGCTACGGAGAAAGGGAAGGAACGCACAGCTCGTCGTCCTCCAGCCGGTCGCCAATCTCCTTCGCGACGCGACGTAAATTGCGCAGGCTGATCTTTCCGGTATGGTCGTCGTCAAAAAGGCGGAAAGCGCGTTGCAGGTCCTCGAGGGGATCACGCTCGAGCAGCTTTTCGCTCACTTTTTCGCGTAAATATACTGCCGGCGATAAAGAGCAAAAACACGCACTGGTTCTCGCGAAAGCCTCGAATTCCATCAAGCCATGACCCGTCTTGTCGTTGTCGCGTAGGAGCTTTGGCACCTCTGCCTTCTTCAGGTCGAAGCCAAGGGCGCGGATAGTCGATGCAGCCGTCCTTATCAGTGTCAAACAGCTCAAACGCCTCTTTGATTTCCTGCTTCTGCTCGTCCGAAATCTCCGGGCGGCTATGCGTGCGCCGTTTCGCCTTCTGGGCAGCTGCCGAGGATCCGTACATCGAATGTTAATGGGTACGGGCGCGTCATTGTCGTGACGGTAGGTGGAGGATGATTGGGTGCAGATGCTGGTGTGGATAGAAGAGAGGCTTGCCTAGGGTTAGGGCTTTGGTAGTCACCACGTGAAGCGAGTTACGCTCCTCCGTCTACTAGAAGGAACAACTGTCTTCCTTCATCTCATGGCGTCTGCGTCATAAGACTACCTTCCGTCGTGTTCAGCGGTAATATAATGTCCCTATGATTCCGTTTCGCCCTGGGCTCCAACCTGTCTGAGGGAACCAATCAGTCTCATGTCGGAAGAGTTATCAACAACATACTGTAGCACGCTCTGCACCCGATTCTGTTGGACGACGACGTTTAGTAGGCGGCTCTGGTCAGCGCTACGCTTCAACGAGGTCGACAACTCGGAGCTTCGAATCATGTTGCCGCAATCGAATAGGATAACGGAGACGTCGAAGCGGACAGCTTTAATCCACGCCTACGGATAATAAGCCTGCATAATGATGAACACGATAGAAGGATCACCCACCGTTCCGCTCTGCAGAAGACATAACTTCAAAGTGCCCCACAGCTGGAGGAGGCGCACCTTTACTCAAACATCACTCTTCTCGTCGTATCCTAGTCCATGCCAACGAGGAGGGCCATGTCCGACACGACTAGGATAGGGCTTTGTCAGCGAGCTCGTCAACAAGAAGCCTGTAGACGTACCAGGACTGGCGAGCACGAACAACGACATGGCCGGAATAGCCACGCAAAGAGGAAGACTTACCTCCTCAGTAAGAGCAAGTCGATGTCTAAGGAAAGGGTGGCGAGTCAGTAGTGCTTATGGACAGCGTGAACAACGACTCACAGAGCAGCGCGTTGATCCCCCAAGGATGGCTGTCCAAGTCGTCAGCAAGCTCCTCGAAAACAAGGCAAAGAAATTGACGTACCAGAGAGAGGCCAAAGACGGTGGGCTCCCACAAGGAAATTGGTGATGATGGTGGGAGGAAGAAACACCGGGTTTCCATCAACGGCGGTCACCTCCTGAACGTGTTGCGATGTCCGGGACATACGATGAGCGGGAGCAGCGAGGAGGGTATCTTCGAGACCATGAGACGAGGAGCAACGTATATAAGGAAGGAATATCACGAACCGGGAGAAGAGAGGAAGGGAAGGTGGGATGATGATTCCAGATAAGTTCCATCGCCTTTTAACGAATTCTGCATAGCTACGTACATCTAATAAGATGTACATCAATGCGGGCGATCGAGGCCGCGACACACGGACATTTGATTGGGGGAAGATCTGTGCAGATTCGGGCGCAAATTGCGCCGCCACATATTTCGCTTAGTGACGCGTAACCGCCCTGACGCTTACAGGAAGGAACAGGAGTAGAAAAGAGAGAAGAAGAAGACTCCAACACGAATGGTGAACCCAAATCGAATGAAAGTTACCTTGACCCGTAGAATGGACTGTGGCGTGTATCCCGTTCTTCGAATCAAAGTTCCAGTGCCCAGAGCGTTAGGATTAACATCACGACATGTCCCTGAGAATCTGATGGGAGTCAGTCAGCGGCGTCTGGACTCGGGGATAGTGAAAACTTACGGACACGTCTTTTCACTGCAACACTTTGCGTTGCTAATTGCTTTGCTCTGGGCGCGGAGAAGATAGCCCGTAGCGATATATCAGCATATGATATCAGTCAGCATGAAATGAAGCCGTTGAAACGCGGAAAAGGTACGAACCTTGTGTGCATTCTGTTGACAGAACATGCTAACGTTGGAACGAATGCGTTCGCGGGTGTACTGACATCGGCAGGCAGTATATTTAGACCAAATAAATTTATCCCAGTTGTAAAGTCGATCAAAATGACATGGCAAACGACTTTTAGCCAAAACTGTCAGAGGGACGGAGGCAGGCATCATTTCCCCACATCCGATGTCGGGCAAGATAAGATTCCAACAGCCCCGGAGACGTCACAGGGCCCAGATATCCTCGTGTCATCGATGTGCAGGGTCCTCACCGCATCCCAGAGGCTCTTTCGCGAAACGCCACTCACCGCACGCGTTCTCCGCCTTCACGACCGTCGGAATCTGACGTACCTACTCCTATCAAGAGTCTCAGGGTAAGTTCAGGACAGCCAGAGTAACGAGAGAGTAGGAAAGCAGGAAAGCGCGTTAGTGTAACCACTGTGAACTCGGACTTGTGGTGGTTCGCGTTCAAGTGATACCGATCACTTGGGGTTGTCATACCCGTATGGAACCATTCAATAACAATCTTTCGGCCCTAGTTCCGAGTTGATTGGACATCTGGAACGCTGGGAGGATGTGGGTTATCCGCGCTTAGGGCGGAGCGGATATCCATCTGCGAATACGCGATATCGACATTGTGACCCGACAGATATCATCTCCAGGGTGCTATGCATTGGTTACAGTCGTTTATTGCGACGTCTGATTGCGTCGTTGAGTCATGTTGGATTTGGATGTTTCGGCGATATGTACTTCTCCGTAAGTGTCAGTAGGTGGGATATGTTCATGTATGTGTTTTGTCAGACTTTGGGTGTTTACCATGATATAGTCCTATCTCATACTAATCTCTCAAGTGTATTTTTTGCTCTGTAGACACTCTCGAGAGTGCTCAATTGTCAATATACACATTTTGGATGTACAGCAAAGTAATACATTTTACCACTACGGTACAGATTTGGCGTTAAGACGGTCTGAGAAGAAAGAGCAAAAAGCGGATTCGATTAGGCGTATCTACGACAGGACTACATGACTACGTATAGGCTACAATACTACTCTCTATCACATCCTACTGTGGCGGTACTTTCTATTCTAATTCCATCTCGCTGAATGTGCCAGGCTGCGTCCCGGAATCGCTCGCCCCTTCCAAAGCGAAAGCAGCTGGAAGCGACTGTGCATCGCCGTGGATACAAAACGGCCAAGTTAGCTTGGAGATAATTATCACAATAACAAGGCACGTACTTTCAAAGATGGCCCGTTGATAACATCGCCGTCGTCCCAACAGAGTCGACGACGATCCCCCAGGTGGCGTGTGGCGTAGCGAACCGTGCTGTCCCCCACAGTGAGTAACTCGTAGGGCGAGCGTAGCTGGCGATAGCGCCACTGCTCAGCGTAATTCAACTAGAGTTTCAGGCACTGAAATTCGTTGTTAGCGCAATAAGTGAAATGATAGGAATAACGTACCATCGCCAGGACGTCCAAATGCGTGTGTAAGCCCGAGCTCCGTCAGATCTGAATCGCCATTAGCGGTTGATCGTTCAGCGCTGAAGCCTGCCCCCCTTGGATTTGGCAGGGCGTTGCTTGAGTCGAGGTCTGGAGTCGGCGCACTGGGAAAAGACGGGAGGTGAGAGCGCGTAATACGAAGCGTGAGATGCGAGTGCAGCGGCGATACCTGTGATTCCAAGAGAGTAGGCAGCCGTCAGTTCAGAAAGCAAGGTACGAAGACATAACGTACCCAAAAGACACATTGGTAACAGACGCGTCCCAAAGCGTCCATTAAACCACGTCCGTGAGTTCTAAATCGGGATAAATGACACGAGGTTGCCAAGGCACGGTGCACAAGTATAACTCCGTGAGGGATTCAGGCGGTCGAGCGAGAGCGTAGCGACTGGCGGGGCGAGAATTCGCGGAGGGTAGAAGGTGACGGCGAGTCACCTATGACAACGACGCCTACAGCGCGTTAGTCGGGGGGAGAGGACGCGATAGTTGATGTGTGGCGTGGGCGGAACATCGTTCTTGAAACAGTGACAAGTTGGGCGAGACAAGCGATCCAGTGAGACAGCTGACGTGCACTGCATCGCTGGGTATAATGATTTGGCACTCAATTTCAGAGAGCAGAATAACGTACTTGCCAAGTTTACCGCGAACACGTCCTAATCCGACCATAAATCCGATAGCCGCAAGATCCAGATCGCCATCAGCGGCGGATAGTCACCGTACGAGTCGAATGATGCAAAGATTTGATGGCAATACAGGGAGGGCCTACGGAAAACGGGTGAGAGGTGAAGAAGAAATTGAAATCAAACATTTGCACCGTTTGCGCCCGAAAAAAAGCCGGGCCGGCGAGGCCAATACACGCTGGAGTTGTTAGAGATGGCATGTTCGTGAGCCACCGCAGTTTCGTTCAGCGATTGATTTCTTCCAGAGGCGGCTTCGCCGCCTCACGTTTTCTAGAGGGACTTGTGAGATGAGAGCTTGGTCGAATCAGAGCGAATGACGCACCGTTCCAGCGCCCGAATCAATTTGATCTATCGAAATGGATCAGATCCCAGAGCTCAAATCGAATCAGAACACGCACCCTTTTGCCTGGACCAAAAGCCGGTCCGGCGAGGACAGCCATGCTGATAAACCGCAGCACGACATTGTTTGCATGGTACGAATGTTAAGTGCCAGTATTGGGGTGGTGAACCACCGCCGCCACTTTGACGCACTGTATGCTGCGAATCAACTTGAAATCAAAACGCCAAGAGAGGACGACTCACGGATTGAATGAAATATCTAACATTGAGCTAGGACTAAACCAGACCCGAAAAAGACGAAAAAATGAAGAGAAAACACGCTTTTGCCTGGAATCCAAGCCTGGCCGGCGAGGGCAGCCTGCTGTAATTCCCATGATGCCGTTCGTCGCGTCTTGAAAGGCTGAAGAAGATGAATCGTTGACAGTTCTCGAGGCGCCTGAGGCGCCGACGCGTTGTATCGAATACTTGACATTCTTGAGGCTAGAGGACGTGACGGGATGAAGCAAACCGTCAAGTTGCCGATCCGGATCAAGTTGATCGATGTTCCTGCCTCTTGCCATGACGTCGTGCCTCAATGTCTCCTTCAGTTGACCCTTATCGCGCTGGACCTGTTGATGATTAATGGTCTCCATAGGTCTCTGGTCCGGTCTTCTGGTACGACGCCAAATGGGATAAGTACCTCCGCCTGTCTGCTCCATCTCCTGCTCCCGCCAATCTGAACCCGGTTCTTGAGGATTTGAGCATCTCACACATCGTGTGCCCTGCTCTGACGACGGGTCATCGTGAGAGTCGTGGAGGATTTCAACACGCACCTTCTCTCTGTCTGCTCCCTATTTTGACCCCGAATCTGGACTACCGAGCTGGTAAAACTCTACGGATGATGAGAACCCGTCTCGAGGACTTCACGCACCTTTTCGACTTCCCGCCATTCTGACCATGGTTCTCGAAGAATTGAGCCGGAGCCGGTTTCTGGCGAACGTCAGCGTAAGTCTTAGCAAGTTGTTTATTTCGCTTACCTTCTCTGCTCTATACCTACTTGACGTCGGCCGCAAAGACTGCATGTTGTACACGCCTTTCCTGACGTCCGGCAATTCTAACCCCGGTTCTCGACGAAGTGAGCGGGTCTCGCGGTTTCTGGATTTCGACAACGTCGTCCGAGTCGCTCTTTGCTTACCTTCTCTCCGTCGTCCGCGAAGACTGTCCTGACACAATGAATCTTCAGTAGACGAGCAAGAGGTAGGGGAGAACGAGCTCACCGGGATAATTTTGCCGTGAAGGTGATGGTAAGTGGGAGAGTTCGAATGAGGTTACGCAGAGATTGAATTCAGGTCCCTGTCGGAGCAATATTGAGCGTTCTCTGGGCGCCCGATCGTTGCCTTGGATAAAGCTTGATTCAGGTCCCCGTGTGGACATCCTTCTGTGGCGCACTCGTCAGCAGGTAAATTCGCTTTCTACCTATTCGAATCAAGTACTGATTTGCCAGTGTGTAGACATCATCTTGAGCTATTCAAGTACGAATAATAGAGTCTATGTCCGTGTGCCGTCACCTTGTAATATTCGTCGCATCAGTAACGAATATCGATCATGCTAGCTATTACGAAGGGCGGCTAACGGCTTGCTCTTATTCTTGGACTATAGGACTGTATATTTTGTCTAACACGATCAAACATGTCTCTTTCAAATCGTACTCACAGTCCGAGTCGAATGAAACCACAGGAGGATGAGGATTCAATGCGCCACACCTTTGTCATGTCATCGATATGTGATGCGACGGAGTGCCCAGAAATTCCCATCAGTAACAACGGGCCCAGACAACCGCCGCATATATCAAACTCTAATGTCGACGAGGTATAAAGACCACCAGAACTGCCGTGAATCTCGTTATCCTCCTTTTCTTCCCGCCATTATGCTGTCACTATGCCCCATTGTACCGTGTTCTTGTCGTCGCCGTTCCTCTGGTTACTCGCCTCTGCCGCGACTCGCAAGCTTCAGTGCCACGACTTGTTGGGCAGCACGGTATGTCGCAGTGACTCGCATCGCTTCAGCTAACAGACCTCCCTAGTTTGTCCGTGTGTGCTGGGGCAAACACCATGGTGCAAGTGTCAGAAGTGATGCTTGTACTGCCCAGACGGGGACTGCGCGAGCCAGGTATGGTATGCTGGGCTCACCACCCGAACCGACCTTGCGCGCAGTTGGTGTTTAGCCTGGTATCCTGCCCGCCCTCCTTGGAGTAGCGAAAGCAGCACCCGAGACCCCCCTTTTTTTGCATCAGAGCGCGAGAGATTCAACGCTGCACTCGCCAGCCCCGTCCCTGGGTAACGGACCTCTTTCGGTTTGAATCTCGCCCGAGAACCCCAACCGCCTTAGCAGGGCACCTTGACGGTATGAGCTACAACGTTAAAAACGCCCTTTAGCGAGGCGTGCCTCTACAATCAGTAGACTTGTCTCTCGCTTAGACTTTGGTAGTAAATACTTGCCGTTCCCGCCGTACACTAGTCAAATAACACATTGTTTTTGTCCACTTCTTGGAGTTCTGCGGGCTTGACGCGCTCTCAGTCCATCGTCAAGATCCCTTACGACAAGGGGCCAGGTTACGGAGCCGCTTAGTTGTGCAACGAGTCTTTTGTCTCTATGCAAAGAATTCCATTTGGCAGCTACCGAGCCCTGGACCAACCACTGCTGTTGTGATGTTCTTTTGAAGGATTCCCAAACTGTCAGAGCTTGCACGTAATCCTCCGCGTCGCGGTTACGCCGGATGAAGAGTGATATATAAGTGATTAGCAGTGATTCGCACGACGCGATATGTCAAGCGCTGACTGCTGTTTCATAGGCGTAGCTGGGGCCGTGGGAGATGAGAGTGGAATATAGACGTATCTGACGCGGAAGGCAGCTTTTATACGATTTGGGCAGGTTGGTGGAACAAGAAGAGACTTGATTAGGGGTTACCTTCTTGATTCAATTCCAAGACATTGGTACTCAGATGCTTGTGCTGTTCCGTTTATTCCCAATTGGAATATGTGGCATGGAGGGCGTAGCTCATAAGAAGGTTGTGGATGTTGATTACAGATATATAGTACCTGCGTACGCTGTCAGACAATAGATGTATGAAATGTAAGAAAATACGTACGAGATAGCAAGACACAAAGCAGATGGAGGACGATATGTATGTTCGACAACAGCCTCAAACGTCGTCTCTCATGATAGCGTAAAATTCTTGTTCGCTGATCTCTCCGTCTTGGTCCAGGTCAAATTCGTCGATCATGGCCTGTCTGTCAAAAACGTGAGCTGACGCCTGCGATGGAAGAAATGGAAGGAACGCACAGCTCGTCGTCCTCTAGCCGGTCGCCAATCTCCTTCGCGACGCGACGTAAATTGCGCAGGCTGATCTTTCCGGTATGGTGGCGGAAAGCGTGTTGCAGGTCCTCGAGGGGATCACGCTCGAGCAGCTTTTCGCTCACTTTTTCGCGTAAATTCACTGGCGGCGATAAAGAGCAAAAATACGCACTGGTTCTCGCGAAAGCCTCGAACTCCATCAAGCCATGACCCGTCTTGTCGCTTTAGCACCTCTGCTTTCTTCAGGTCGAAGCCAAGGGCGCGGATAGTCGATGCAGCCATCCTTGTCCGTGTCGAACAGCTCAAACGCCTCTTTGATTTCCTGCTTCTGCTCGTCCGAAATCTCTGGGCGGCTATGCGTGCGCCGTTTCGCCTTCTGGGCAGCTGCCGAGGATCCGTACATCGAATGTTAATGGGTACGGGCGCGTCATTGTCGTGACGGTAGGTGGAGGATGATTGGGTGCAGATGCTGGTGTGGATAGAAGAGAGGCTTGCCTAGGGTTAGGGCTTTGGTAGTCACCACGTGAAGCGAGTTACGCTCCTCCGTCTGCTAGAAGGAACAACTGTCTTCCTTCATCTCATGGTGTCTGCGTCATAAGACTACCTTCCGTCGTGTTCAGCGGTAATATAATGTCCCTATGATTCCGTTTCGCCCTGGGCTCCAACCTGTCTGAGGGAACCAATCAGTCTCATATCGGAAGAGTTATCAACAACATACTGTAGCACGCTCTGCACCCGATTCTGTTGGACGACGACGTTTAGTAGGCGGCTCTGGAGGCAGATGGTCAGCGCTACGCTTCAACGAGGTCGACAACTCGGAGCTTCGAATCATGTTGCCGCAATCGAATAGGATAACGGAGACGTCGAAGCGGACAGCCTTAATCCACGCCTACGGATAATAAGCCTGCATAATAATGAACACGATAGAAGGATCACCCACCGTTCCGCTCTGCAGAAGACATAACTTCAAAGTGCCCCACAGCTGGAGGAGGCGCACCTTTACTCAAACATCACTCTTCTCGTCGTATCCTAGTCCATGCCAACGAAGAGGGCCATGTCCGACACGACTAGGATAGGGCTTCGTCAGCGAGCCCGTCAACAAGAAGCCTGTAGACGTACCAGGACTGGCGAGCACGAACAACGACATGGCCGGAATAGCCAAAGTCGTACCTTCGTCGCCGTCTAACTGTTCCACCGGCACGAAGCCAAATGGGACAAGGGACGCGTCGCGAAGACAACGTCCCACACAACGCCGGCGACGTCCGATACATTCCCGAGGTCTGTAAGAATCGTTAGCCACCGTCTGGAGAAAGGCAAGAAGAGGACGACGTACGGTGTGTAGTAACAGAGGCGGGAGTGCCATAACTACGGCGAATATGATGAGCGGTTGGGTAGGAGACGCAAAGAGGAAGACTTACCTCCTCAGTAAGAGCAAGTCGATGTCTAAGGAAAGGGTGGCGAGTCAGTAGTGCTTATGGACAGCGTGAACAACGACTCACAGAGCAGCGCGTTGATCCCCAAGGATGGCTGTCCAAGTCGTCAGCAAGCTCCTCGAAAACAAGGCAAAGAAAATTGACGTACCAGAGAGAGGCCAAAGACGGTGGGCTCCCACAAGGAAATCGGTGATGATGGTGGGAGGAAGAAACACCGGTTTCCATCAACGGCGGTCACCTCCTAAACGTGTTGCGATGTCCGGGACATACGATGAGCGGGAGCAGCGAGGAGGGATCTTCGAGACCATGAGACGAGGAGCAAGGTATAAAGGAAGGAATATCACGAACCGGGAGAAAGAGGTGGGATGATGATTCCAGATAAGTTCCATCGCCTTTTAACGAATTTGCATAGCTACGTACATCTAATAAGATGTACATCAACGCGGGCGATCGAGGCG
>JADNYV010000276.1:0-45626 GCA_015501055.1 Mucidula mucida
AGTCCTGCCTGCGGTGGAAGAGAACAATGTTCATTGCTTGATGGTCCCCAAGGTGGCGTTGTAAATGGATTTGGGTGTTGGTACAGGAAGGGGTAAGGCATTGCAAGGTGCGGCAGCAGCGCGGCAGTACAGCATTTTGAGGTGCTTTTATATGTAGTACAAGCGCTTGAGCTAGCAACAGGCACGAGGTTTTGATGGACTACAATAACAAGATCCCGTCGTTAGCGCTGTGGGCGTGAGAGTCATCGGGAGACAAGCAGATTGAGCGTAAAGCGTCGATAGGCACTCAGTAATCGCACACTACTTTGCAGTAAGAGTAACATGAACCGCCCGTCTGGTCCACACTGGAAGTCTAGATCGTAAGCATTCTTTCGCTGAGGTCATGAGTGGCACAGGACAATGGTATACAATGCGATCCACGCATAGTCGCTCAATGGGGATAGGCTAGCGCGTCCACAAATGAACAATGGGTCGGGATAGGGAGTGCACCGGATATGGTAATCATAGCCACATCCGATCAGGACGCCATTGTCGACCAAACAGGGAACAAACAAGGTCCACACTTGGCACCTGACAGTCACGACGCAAACAAAGACGACGGTCGCGCTATATAATCGTGAGTTCTCCTTGTTTACGACGCTCTGTTAACTCAATCATGGCTCCCCAGACACCCCCTCGTCCGACAGTACCTTTGAACCCAGAAACACCTCAACGTGTTGTATCCAACATCCAGCAGCCAGGCGGCGACATGCTTGATCTTAAACAGCAATGCCGTGCATTGCGGAAATCGACGGCCTACCACACAGTACAACTCCCCGCGAAACCTTTATACAAGACCATCTTCGTCTCCCTCAATATAAAAGCGCCAGACAATTCGACATGCTAGTTAACAATGTCTTCAAAGAGCTCAAGGATGCCGGCCTCTTGACAAAAGATGGCTGGCCCGAATTGACAATAGACGCGCGGACCGAAGACGCGACGTTCAAGAACCTCTGTCCGATAACCGACAAGATTCACGACATCTGCATCGAGTGGGAAAAGGGACATAGCAAGCATTTCAGTAAGGCACAGCCAGATTGCAGTGGATGCCCGCAGAAGGACAAACTCCGAAATCAATGGAGGGTCCATGATGATGGACGCACACTTCGTCTTGACCGAGTCCACCACGCCAGGTCCCCCTACGACTCTTTGCCGGACACCGCCGACGTGTCGGGGCCTGCGGAATTCAAGAAACTTCTCAGTGCCCGTGGAGAGGTCAGAAATTTCTCTCTTCTTCGTTCTCCGTTTATGCTGAAAGCCATGCAGAATGAATTCAAACTGGCTGGAAATGTCGGCCATACGATGGCCAACGATCCCTGCCGTCGCTTCGTTATCGCTTTCACTATCGAGGACCAGGAGATGCGGTTCTGGTACTTTTCTCGTTCGCACATCGCGATCGGAGAGGCTTTTGACTACCATCAGGTGTGTATGTCGTTTATCTCTGTTGCAACGGCCTTACTGAGTTTCTCTCGTATTTCTAGAACCCTATGCATTTTATCCGCTTCGTTATCTTTATGACCTTTGCCAACCGAGCGCAGCTTGGCTATGATCCAACCATCGTGCCATACAGCATGGTGGGGAAACATCCGGTATGGTTCCAGGTCAATGGCAAATTCTACCTGAGCGGAATCGCCGCTATTGATGAAGAAAGTGCGCGCGACATTGTCACACGCACTACTCGCGTCTGGGGTGTCGAAGAGGTCGATCCCAACACCAATTTACCAATCAATGGCGACATGCTCGTCCTCAAAGATGTCTGGCTATTCGATGATGCAAAAGGCGAGAAAGCCATCCAGGACGATATTTTTGCGCAGCTTCGGAAATTGGACGTGAAAGTCGCAGAGCGGATCGCCGCCGGCCAGTCTTACGCAGACCTTGGCGTAGATCATTATTATCCTCCACCGCAAACGTTGGAAACCAAAGCCAGGAGCTATTTCCTGACAATTATGGAGGATGAGGTTGTTCTTATAGGAAGTGAACAGGATGTTGCCCCAGCTCCCGGCCAACCATGCGTACCGTTCGTCTATGTCAACGTTGATCGGTCGGCTACGGTCCTCCCGCCTGCTGTGCGTGGTGCTGGGCGCTCAGGCGTCGATGGTACGCCTCCGCAACAACCGCAGCCTCCGACTCCACAGGTGGCCGTGCATAAAGCGCGCGTCCATCGCCGGGTTATATTCCGGGAACACTGTAAGAGGTTGGACGCGTTGTTCGACTATGGCGACTACACTCTTGCGATCTGCCAGCTCCTTGAGGGTTCGTCGTGTACTTCTTCTCCTCTTCTCCCACATCTGACGTGGGCGATTATGCAGGTCTAAATTTTCTCCGGCTCGCGGGTTATGTCACCGCGACATCAGTCCGGGCAACGTCCTCTTCGTGAAGAACGAGAAAGGTGCTCTGCAGATCAAAATCTCCGATCTCGAGTATGCGCGATCTTATGGCGCAGAGTCGTCAAATGTGACTCCTCTAACTGTATGTCTCACTGCCGATGTTTGTTTATCCATCTTAATTGTTTTAGGGAACACCTGGCTACATGGCGGTCGAATATCAGCTTCTGGGCCATTTATTCTTGCCCGAGACTCTCCAGCCAGAGCCCGATGATTCGAATTTTGACTTCGAGAATGCCGACGAGTTGAACACGCCCGTAGATGAAGTCAAGGAGTCCCCACCGTGGTTCCGATTCAACTTCCTTCACGATGTCGAGTCCGCTCTTTGGTTATACTGCTCGCTGTTGTTTCACAGCTTGCCTAGTTCCGCCAACGAGAAAAGTGTTCCCTCCCAATCCACCGCAAAAGTACAAGAATTAGCCAAAGATCTCTTTGGTTTCGCCCTCCAAGCCACTGCTCCGCGGTCTCACTTCGTCATGAACGTGCCACAACATAACGCTGCGGTCGGGCTTCTGGAACCGCTTTACAATCTTGACGAAAAATACGGGCCTTTGCTACTCCAAGGCCTAAAAACCTTCAAGCAACTCGTTCAGTATTATCGGTCAGTCGAGGCGACGGAGCCCGTTTCGGTTGGGTCATCATTCAAGTGGGATAGCAGCGCATTCAAGCCGTTTTTTATCGAAATCTGCAGCGCGCATTCTTCATAATACACCAGAAGCTTCGTGGCTCGACTATCTCCGCATTACCTTTGCCACATTGTCCGTCGTTGAAGCGCAGGAGAGACGTCGACGAGCCGGGTTATCTCTATCCAGTCGAAAACGATGAGGACCATGCACCAAAACGCGCGAAGACGGAACAGCCAGATGCTGGGCTGTCTGCATCCGCATCGGCTTTCCAAAGTGGGTTGATATTGCACCCAAAGCCAAAGACCATCTACGGTCAACATCCCTAGAGATTCGTTGTGATGTGTTATATATCCTGATTATTTACTTGGAGTCTTATATTATTCTATGTTTTCATTCTGTTAGCTGGCATCAAACGAAAATGAAGGAGTAGGCATCGAAATGAATTGGACGACTCGTTATATTTTCTGCTTTCAAGTGCGCTTTGCTTTGTCCCGAGCCGTGCGAGAACGGTTGTCAAGTTGTGATCAGCGCTCACCATCGATCACCTCTCTTCCTGCCACCATCTACTCAATCCTCGACATTTGATTCAAGAGCCCGCATCCGCCAATGTCGATGACAGCAGTGCGCATAGTGAACATCGCCTTCACGCTCCATTCTGGGCATGACGGGATCCGGGACTTCGAAGTCCTTGCAGCCTTAAACTTATACTTGTTCTGAACGGACTTGTTAAGGCTGCAAGGACTTCTACTTGTTCTGAACGGACTTCTATATTTCTCATGACATGCATGTTTCTCTGTAATCCCGGACCAATACTTCTCAGAGCCTTCCCTCCCAGGAACCCCCAGTTAAAATTAAACCCCGTATGTCTTCTTATTCGCCCTGCTCGCCGCCTGCTCAGGCGCCTTTCGGATGCGAAACCTGACGAAGCTAGCCCTGCGCTTGTGTCGTTTAAGCAATGCGTCCAACAACACCATAGGTTGCGCAAGGCCTTTCGTGAACGGATGGATGCCTACGCTGTGCGATAACGCGGCGGTGAGGGGATTACTGGTGCTGAATTCACATTGACCCCTCATTTTCTACAGTGTCCCAATCTCAATGACACGAAGAAGTTGAAGCGCTGTGCTGCATGTCGCCTCTTCTTCTATTGCTGCACATCCTGTCAAAGAGACAATTGGCGCCGCGGACATCGAGAGCGGTGCAATGAGCTTCAAAAGTCTCAAAGAGGTTCGTCTCGTGTAGTAGTGAGAACGTAGATAACAACTAAGCTATGTCCTACAGTCGCCCGATATGGAGAGCGCTCCACCATTGAAATTGCGTTCCTCAAGTATGTCCTCGTCAGCTCTTGTTCAGCCGCTGCCCCCGAGATGATTTGCGTTCATGTCTTCGATTTCACTAGCGGCGGGCCCATGAAGAGGGAAGTGAGCTATCAGATAGACGTGTTCAAGTCATTGGATAATTTTGCCGGGGTGGCGCAACTATGGTCGGCCGGAGAGGGGATCATTGTATGTGTAATATTGCCCACCTTTCATGAAGAGACAGCACGGAGGTTGTACTTGGTTTCGCATGAGGATCTGCGGAGAGTGCGGCATGGATCTTCAATTACTTACCGTGCCAATGACAGGCAGTTGTTATCTGTTCCCTGACATCTACCATACAGTAGTGATACACTGCCTTACTATGTTAATCCGACAATAAATAACGCTATCTATACAGGTAGAAGGAAGCAGGAGCGGCGGATACAGAGGCACTAGAGACCATCGTGATTCAGAAGGCTATCTCTATTGACGGGGCATACTCCGGGAAAGGTACAGCTCTTACCTCTCTGTACGTTCCTTCGAAATGCACGCATCTGGGACTTCTTGACTCTGAATAACACAAAGATTGTACAACAAAAGGACATATATTGACGCGCTTGATCCAGCCAACTTCCTCAGCATTGGCAAGCACCTAGTGTTGAAGGGAGTTGGAGAGTTGATCCATACGCCACCGTGTGGCTATGCCAGGTCTCTTTCATTTCCGATCGTCTCCTTACATATTTTCTCTCGTTGCTATTGCGCCTCAGTCCGTTACCTTCACGGTCTGAGGTGAGCTTACTTTTACTTACATTATATATTGTTACTTACTTTCTGTAGCAGTCCACTTACTTGTGTACTACTTTCACACCGAATCTCCTCCCTCGCATTACATCTAGCACCATATGAATTGAAAATGTATAGTCTACATGATTGGGTAGCGATGATGACAATGAGAAGCTAGATAAACAACGACAATAGAGACCCTGTCCTCAACCCGTCCGTCAAGAAATCAATCCCAAGACGGCGACGTCGAATATGAATGGCTCGCCGTGCCATTGGGGCTGGTGCTGGTGTTGCGCGAGGGAGAGGATGGCGACCATGATGGTGATGCAGGACTGTACGCAGGGGACGCCGGCGCTACGAAACATTGTTAAATCAAAGGAGAAAACACAGTGCAAAAGGCGACTCACAAAAGGCGGGTGCTGGAGTAGCGGATAGAACGGTGAGCGACTGCATTCGACAAGGCGGACGCGAAGAAGACTTACATGCTGGAGAATACGTCGGCGACGTGGGTGCTAAACAACACTTAGCTTACGGTAACAACAGAACATCAAGGCACTTACAGTATCTGGGCGACGTAGGAGAAGCAGCAGGGGATGTAGGCGAGTATCTCGGAGAGGTAGGGGATAGTTGATTCGGTGCTAAGAACGAATAAGAACGAGTGATCATAAATCAGTGAAGAACTTACAAGCTAGAAACGCAAAGAAGGCACGGCAAGATCAGTAACGTCCATTGAGGGTTGATGTAAAACTTACTTGGAGAGTCTGAAGAAAGAGTTAATTATATGAGGATACATAGATAAGAGTAGACACTTACATCGAGGTGAGGTTGGGCTGAAGGATGGGCTCGAGGGAGAATAATGCTGCGCCGGCGACGTTGGACTGAACGACGGCGATGTTGGACTGTACCGAGGCGACGTCGGTGAGAAAGAGGGCGACGTCGGAGAGAAAGAGGGCGATGTCGGAGAGTAGCGTGGGCTGGTAGGAGAATACCCAGGCGAAGTAGCAAACGCAGGCGACGTCGGAGAATATGTCGGCGACGTAGCACCTGCCCCGCCATAGTACGGAGACGTCCCCGAGGTGTAAGGCGAAGTTCCAAACGGAGACGTTGCAGCAAAAGGCGACTGCGGTACAAAACCAGGCGACGTAGGAGAGTAGGCGTTTGGCGAACTCGGGCTGTACCCACCACCCGGTGACATACCGCCTGCGCCGCTCGGACTCTGTCCAAATTGCAGCCACTGGAAACTTGATGCATCCTCCCCACTTCCTCCCCCGCTCGCCGCCAAAGGCGAAAATGAAGCTTGATCCGCCTTGAAAGCACCTTCCTGCCACATCGGCGAGTTGGAATCGTACGGTGTCATTGCCACCTGTCCAGGCGTCATACCACCATCGCCTTGTGCCGCCAGATGCACAGGAAGCCGATGATCAACGATAGCATCTTTGAGCATATCGATATCCAAAGCAACGTCGAATGCGCCTGTGCCCATAGGCGCCATCTGTCCAAACATGACATTTTCCGCAATCCCATGACAGTCATCTTTCTCGCCGACCGCGGCTGCCTCCATCAAGATTTCGACAGTCTCCTCGAACGAACATCTCATCAGAGCACCAGTGTCCGCACGATTGATACCGTGCCGTGTAATCGCCATCAGAGAACCCCGCTGGGTCATCAAGTCGCAAAGTAGCGCCAAGTGACGATAGTTCACGTATGAACCATCGAACTCGATAACCCCGCGTAACTCCTTCATGATTGCTGCCCGTGCAGCCTCTATCCCCAAAACATTGAAAATCTCCACGCAACTGTTCGAGTAGGTGCGCTTGAAGTCGACACCGTCGATACACATAACCGTCTTGAGATTGACACCGTCCGTCTCCAACACCCACTCGTGATCCTTCCGCACAGCCAAACTCCCATCGTCGGTCTCCTCAACAATATCATTCTTCGTCAAGAAAACACGATTGATACCTTTGACGCCACGAAGGCTGACGGAGTTCAACATCGTGTTCTCGAGCTGGCGCAGGAATATATCCTCTTCGATACCAGCCATACCCTCATCGTCCTTGTCCCCACCGGCGATGACACGACACCGGATGATAAGCTTATCCGAGTTGTCTTCGCTCCAGATAACGAACAGGTCCGTCTTGAAGCTGTCGGAAATGCGAGCAGCGACATAGTTCATAGTCAGCTTTCGGTCAATCATCTTGGCACGGTCCAGTTCGAGACGGAGAAGCCAAGGCGATTGAAGGTGGAGCTTGCTCTCCGTTTCCTCGTCAGGGATAGCGAAGAAAGCTTCAACGAACGTCGAGTCTTCCTCGATGATAGTAGAGCTGGGATTTGGGTCATACCAGATCTCCACCGACGCGGTGACAGTTCGGAGCGAGGTGTACGCGAGCTCCTGCTGGACATTCTTGGCTAAATGCTGGTCGGCCGCGATATCCTTCTCGAGGTACACCGTTAGCGATGGCGTCTTGATGTTGGTCGCCACGTTGATAATCTCCTTCAAACGCGGCACACCGAGAGTGACATTTTTACTGGACACACCGGCGTAATGGAAGGTGTTCAGCGTCATCTGCGTAGCTGGTTCTCCTATGGACTGTGCTGCAAGGGTACCACACATCTCGCCGGGATTCGCTATCGATTGATTGAACTTCGCTTCGACCTCGCCTGCAGAAAGAAAGTAAGAATTATGCATCTCTCTCTTGGAAAAGAAGCTTACCAAGCACCCACTCAAACGCCTCGCGATTAAGATGGAACTGCTCCAGGACCTTGCGAGCTGCGAATGTCGCCCGAAGGTGCATGCTAAACCGCATAATCGCGTTGGCCTGAGCCTCCAAACTCAACTCGTCCTGCCCACGGACGACAATGAGGCGAGTGATCAACTCGCGCACCGAGGTGATAATATACGCAGGTTCCAAATCACTAGGCTTGCGCCTATCGATGTGGAAGATCTGACTAGCGTTCTGTACGATGCGGAACAGGTTAACGGGTAGATATTGCGGGATAGTCGGATCCTGGCGAGGAAATATGAACTTCCTCAGCATACGACGGTCCTCGACGAGCTGTCTGTACTCCTCGTCCAAGAGTTTTTGTAGTCCTGGCGAGTTATCGTCGATTCCGACCTGCAGTACACCTTCCATGAATCCACCCTCGGGGTCAGTCACATCTACGCGGTAGTTGTGCTCGAATTGCGGGTCGTTCAACGCGAAGGTGTCGATGCTCTGCTTTTCGATGAATGCTCCGTCCATGCCGTCCTCTCCATACACGAACTGCAGCAGATCACCGAGCGAATTGCGCACGGTGCCGTCATAGCACACCATGACATCCTCCAATGCTTTCACCAGCCGACGCTGGATATAACCAGTCTCTGCAGTCTTGACAGCGGTATCGATGAGACCCTCGCGTCCGGCCATAGCGTGGAAGAAGAACTCCTGCGGCGTCAGACCCCGAAGGTACGAGTTTTCCACGAAGCCCCTCGCCTCTGGGCTGAAGTCGTCCTTGGTGAAATGCGGTAATGTCCGATGCCTAAATCCAAACGGAATCCGACGACCCTCCACCGACTGCTGCCCCACACAAACCGACATTTGCGAAATGTTGATGAACGAACCCTTGGACCCGGCAACCACCATCTGCTTGACGTTGTTGTCGTCCTTCAAATTCTTCTGCGCATACTGACCAGACGTATCACGAGCCAAATTGAGCTGCCGTTCCACCATACTCTCGAAACTCTCGCGAATGGTCATACCGGGCTGGGGCTTAAGCCGATCGTGTGTCGCATCCTCGATGATTTGCTGTACCTGCGCCTTCTTTTCCGCGATCGTATTCGTGATGTGCTCCATCGTTTTGGCATCGGCGATGGTGTCACCGATACCGATAGAAAAGCCGTTGTGGAATAACCAGAAGTTAACGATCTGTTGGAGGCCGGTGAAGAGCGTACGTGTGGCTTCAGGTCCCTTTTCGCGGAACACGACGTGCACAAGTCCACCTTGAGAGGCACCAACTGTCTTTTTCTCTACCACGCCGTAGATGACTTCGCCGTTCTCGATGAAGATGCCATCGTCGAAGACAGGATTAGGCGACTTGGGATCAGAGGCACGAGAGATGTTGATTCCCTTCGGTATCGTCATGCTCAGAATCTGTTTGCCTGTCCAAAGCGGCTTGGGTTTCAAGATGGCTGGCGTGGGAACAGAGCCGTCCCAGTCGGGGACCCACAACAG
The DNA here is from genome assembly GCA_015501055.1 of Mucidula mucida. NCBI lineage: Eukaryota > Fungi > Basidiomycota > Agaricomycetes > Agaricales > Physalacriaceae > Mucidula > Mucidula mucida. The sequence continues at coordinate 9,339 of JADNYV010000276.1, forward strand.
GATGTTTTGAACAGCGTTCCAATCGAGGAAGGTGTCCCGAAGGGTGAACTTGCGGATACCACAAAGGGTGTCTTGGACGATACCCATGACCGGCTTGTTCGCTTGAGGCGAAATAATCTGGAAAGGGTTTTCAATTGAAGGCACAAAAAATAAACACGTAGAACGAACCTGTCGAATCACCGATGCGATCTGGCTGAGTTCTGCACGAGTTTCCTCACTCTGGGGTATACTGCAACGGTCGTCAGTTTTGAATGGCAAGATGCAACGGGATACATACTGCATGTTCATCTCATCGCCATCGAAATCGGCATTGTACGGCGGTGTACTGGTATAACGAGCGATTAAGCACAAGTTTAGTGACTGTCTTTTGTGTACTTACACGGAGAGGTTGAGTCGAAATGCTACACACACGGAATGATCAGAAGAGGTCTCAGCAAAATGATAGCAAGCGACGTACTGGAATAGGGCATCAACTTGACTCTATGAGCCATCATACTCATTTTGTGCAGACTGGGCTGCCGATTGAATAACACGAAGCTGTAAAGTCACTGTCAGTCTAGGATGAAGCGAATCAAAGCAATGAACACCTACTCTCCATCCTTTAAATGTCTCTCCACCACCCATCCGTACTGCAGGAAGCCATCCGCGCGCTTGTTGTACCGTAAATCTATTCGCTCTCCCGTGTCACGTACAACATATCTTGCACCAGGGTACTCTCGCGGTCCGTTCCTCACGAGTTCTTGCAAGTATGCGATGTTATACGGCGTCACTGAGGGATGTTGAGCGATTATGTACGAAGAAGCGAATGCGAATGAATGCTTACCCCTTTCAGGATACGTCAAGTTCATCGCAATGGTCTTCGGCACCCCAACCTCATCGAGTTCCAAATTTGGATCGCCGGTAATGACCGTTCGCGCTGAAAAGTCGACACGCTTTCCCATTAGGTTCCCTCGTAACCGTCCCTCTTTGCCTTTTAAACGCGCGCGAATGGCTTTGATGGGCCGGCCTGACTTCTGTAATGCTTGGGGTATACCCGCGATGTCGTTGTCCATGTAAGTAGCGACGTGGAACTGGAGCGAGCGTTACAAAGACAACATGGACGATGACAGAGGTCGTACCTGAAGTAGTTGTTCAAACTCTGTTGAGACATGAGCCGGAGCACCCTCCTGTTCACAGCGGCGCACGCTGGCCGAGGCTTTGATGATATCACCTAACTTGTAAGTCAAATCATCCTCGCTTCGCATAACACCGCCATCAACTGCGATGCTAGGACGGACAGGTGGAGGAGGGACGGGCAAAACGGTGAGAATCATCCACTCTGGGCGCGCATATTCCTCGGACAAACCGAGAAGATGCAAGTCCGAATCACTCATTTTCTTGAAGGTCGTATAGACGTCCGATGGTGAGAATAGGCGTTTGTCTGGCTGTATAGATTTGATTTCCTGCAGAGACAGATGAGTAGTGAGAAGGGTAAAAGAGAAAAGCGTACATCGTCATCGTCCTTTGGACGCTTGTACTGGGCGAATAACTTCAAACCTTCCTTTCTTATGACAGGTTGGACGGCGCCACAGCCGCCGTGGCCTTTCTTCTCGTCCTCGCCGTCAGCACCTTCCTCCTTCGGTTCGTCGGCCTCGCAAATCATCTTCCCTTTGCAGTGCGCCCAAACTACGGCCATACGTTTCTTGGGGTCACGTATATGGCGAATCTTGTCTGCAAACGCGAGATCGGACTTGTTATCAAACGAAAAAAGTCAGCGCATGTTCACAATAAAAGTATACGAACATGGGAGGGTACAAAGGGGGGAGAGAATCGAGTCAATACGTGCTGGCCAACACGCGCGTCTCAAGCTGCGCGACAGCAGAGAGCGGTGAGCCTTGTCCAACCAGAGTGCTATCGCACATTCTTTTCGCACTGCTCGTTCGGCCCCCATTTCACCACGCAGCATCATGTCCACCCGACACCAGATGCGTGCAACGGAACGCGTCGAAGCCGACGCGCCCCGCACCTGGGCAGGTGAAGGTCTCGATTGTCAAGACGCTCACAATGTGCGGGTTTGGGGTTCACCACGATGGCGAGAGCCCCCAGAAAATTGGGTGGTGGGGTGCGAAACGAGTAGAGGAAATGGAGCCACTCACGATATCGGCTTTTAGCTTTCCACAGTTCACACAGATGCTCTCTAGGATCTTTTTCACTTTGATAATAAAACCTGGTCCAAGTTGAGTCAAGAAGGAAAGTTGCAAACAAAAGCGACGCACCTGGATGAAAAACGGGGCGCGCAAGCTCAATGTGACCAAAGTGGCCTGGACATTCCGACATGCCCTCGCCGCACGTCTGGCACTTGAAGTTGCGGTCGATGGTGCCCATGCGTGGGTCCATTACGCCCCCGAGTTTTGGCTTGTGGGTAACCTCATCCAAAACCTCTGGGTGCTCGACCTTGACAACACTGTATGCCTTCTGTAAAAAGAATGAGAGACGTGAGTGATAGCGAGAGCGTAGCGCACGCACAATTTCTTCAGGCGACAGCACGCCAAACTGCACCTCCTTGACCCTGCGCACTGGCGCCGCCGAATGGGCAAACTGGTGACCAAGCATGACTCCAAGTACGCGTGTATCCTGCTGCTAATCTCTCTGCACGGCTCCTCGACGCTCTGCCGTCCGTTTTTGATATTGAAAAGATCGTGAAGAGGCCAAAGTCCAACGGGTAAATGATGTCCGACAGTGTAGCCAAATGTAGGCAGAGATATCCGAGCACGAAAGAGAAGAAAAGACCGGGCACCGTCGTCTTCGAGGTGCGATAGTGGTGGTTGCAAGTCAACCAACAATGGCGCATAGGGTCCGGAGCCGCCGTTGGTCAGTCACGGATTACGCAATGTGTGACCCGGCATGCCGATCATTCTCGACTCACCTCACAGCCTGGCTCATGCTTAACCGCGATTAAACGTTGATCAAACGTCTGCGCTACAAGGACGGAGATGACGTTCGTTCATGGGCCCTCCGTGTGTTACTTTTTGTCGGTCATCCTTCTAGCTACACTGTCTTGAAGCCTTAAAATCACCTTGATATTTTGTTGCCGCCTTCCAAAACACTGCGAAACCAGATAGCTATATCCACCCTCTGCAATGGATTCAAACACGACGTATCTATCGATATGATGGCCTTACGTCCGACATCCTCGACCCCACTCCTCAACGCCAATGCCATGCCTTTGCTCGCCCTCTCGCTACCATCTCCCCTCAACATTCAAGTTCCGGACTACATCTATTACCGTGCGTCCCGCGCCAGCCATTGCATCTTAAGTCGACTAAATGTATTCAGGGAACAGATTGAGACTATGAGTCATTGCATCCACACTCGGTGGTGAGGTAGGGTATGTCTGGAATGAAACAGCCATTAGCTTGGAAATTCGAGAAATGATACTGGGTACGCTTACCGAACAAGCGTGACAGGTAATTGTACAGGCCCTCCAGAGATCGGGCGCATAGTAGCGGCGTCCATGCTAGCGACCCTTGGACTCGGCTGCGAACGCCACGAATGGCAATTGATGCGGGTGTATTCACTCGCTGTTTGGCGCGACGAGCAAGATGCCGACGTGTGCAGTAAACTGGGTGCGACGACCCGTCTAGAAACCATTGCCACGTATCTTTACAATACTCGCTGGCCAACCATAACTATCACGTACCACGCTCATCGAGCATTACGTTGAGTCTGCTGCACCACACGTTTTCATGATACCTACGCGAACCGTACGTTCCCTGATCCGCCGTTTCGCAATATGCTTGCTCATTAATCGCACACAAATAAGTAGCCCATGAGTTATCTCACAAAACAGCTCACGCAGTTCATGCTTTTTCTCCTGTTGGTCATACCAGCAACGACTTCATCATGCTAGCGAACCGAAGGATGAATGTCTGAAGTTAGCCTATTTCGACGCCATGTGAACGCTACTTACTACTATGGAGTCCATATTTCAATAATTCTACATTTTAAAACCCCATTGATGTTCAGCGATTTTGGTTTGACTGACATTTCCTCGCCACACTTCCTTCAGGGTCGCATCTTCCAGCCAAAGAAGGAACAGCTTCACCCCTGCCGAAATGACAGGCTCGATGTCAGTTGGCAATTTGCAAGCCGAGTCCCAGGTAAAACCGACATTACGCGCAAGTAGTGATATGAAGATGTTCAATATAATAATAAATTACCGGTTGTATATATGTATCTCTTCAATAAACTCGCGCGGCAATGGCAGGTCCACCAGCCCGCACACAGACCATCTTTGAAGAAACCTCTTTCTCCTCGTCCTCATCCTCACCAACATCGCGTTCTGGTTTCTGAACACGCAGAGCAGTCAACTCCGCCCAGCCTCCGCCGCCGCAAGGTTCGAAGTCTCTATCCGTGACAGCACTACACCCACCCCGGACGAGAAAAGCTCTTCGTATCCCAGGGCGTCATTCCCGCGACACCGACATCAAGTGACTCCGTTTTCTCGATTCATTTATACGATTGGCCAGGTTATCACTCATCAACCCGGACACAATTTGAAGCGCTGCTTGGAAGGCAACATTGTCCGTCACCATTGAGGTGACTTTTCCTCCATAAGGAGCTCGTCACGAGAATATTGGATTTCGGAGCGGTAGTGCGTAGAAGCGTCGGGGTCAAGACCCATCTGGGATTTTGTTGAAGATGAACCAGATGTAGATCCAAGCGCAGCCTCCAGGTCGTGCGCAAAGTTGTATGTAGAGGAAGAACAGCTTTGATCGCTCAATGCATGGTACAAAAGATGACGTCCATTCTCGCATTCGACGGCCATTATCCTGGGTACTTAAGCGCTGAGATTGAACAGCGAAGATCAGTTGGACGTGCTTACAGTAACGCCGTTCTCGGAGAATGGAGTATTGTAAGGCTGGCGAACTCGAGTCGGAGATCTTCAGTTGCCGCCGACCGTCAGCCGCTACATGAACTAAACAATCCCGAACTGATCGTGGTGTGTATGTCCTGCGATACGCATGTAATCCAAGCCTGATGGACGTCAGTTGGAAGAAATGGAAGAAATGCGCAAGAGAATACCTTGGATGAGCTGGGCCATAGCTGGGCGAAATCACCGTACTTGGAAATCTCGTCCATGGGTTCGCATTCCTCTGCGAAGATGATCCGTTGGTGAATCTTGGACGTGTGACGAGGCGTCGATGGAGGCTGCGGCCTACCGCTGACCCAATACGTTGTAGTTCATCAAAGTGACACCATTTCAGGCGCCGGAGCCGTATCATCCGCCCCGTTAGATAGACAGGCGCATCTACTACGACGTGCCACTGCAAACAGTATTTCTTCGCCTCTTCGACCAATCGACCTGACTCACGATCGCCATCTTCGTCCAAATGCCGGAATGCATAGAAAATACCGGTCTGGATTTCTAACTCGCCTTTGGCATCCGCGTATGCCCAAAATCTTTCAGGACCAATGTCTGCCCTATGGGAGCCTTGATCTCAGCGTGTAGTTCTGTCACCGCACACCCGCGGTGCCTTGAAGATAATATCCATCTGCTGTAATTCGTAGAGAGTTCGTAAGTCTGATAAATCTTGTGGCCAATACGAAACTGATACTGCGTGCGGCCGTTAGCGTCCTGAACGCGCGTAACAGCCGGATCGTATCCAAGTTCGTCGCGAGAAGCAAACGTCCTCAAAATGACGAATCGAATGAAGTGTCCGGAGTTTGCAACAAATGAGATCCTGCAGCCTGGTTGGTAAGGCAAGCAACTCACTTTATGATAATCGAACTTTTCAGAAATAGCGATGTGCGGCGAAAAATGCTAAAAGGTCATCATGTCCCTTCGACAGTAAAGGCATTTTTGAAACATTGACAGGGATCAGTTTCGACAATCAGGCTAGCCGCAGCGACAATATCAATCTTCGTCTAAGAAACGATACTCAGTAAAGAACCTAGCAATCATCGAATGACAGACCTCTGGTCAATTGTCCAAATACTTCCGACCGACCCAGGTCCGTCTGCTCGAGCAGCTTGGAAGTTGGGCGCCACACCTTGCATTAGTCGATGAGTCGACAAGCAAGAAATGAGTGTTGATCTTGCTGCTAGGGTCCTCAAGCTTCATCCTGCATGTATCGTATCTCATCCTAAAACTGTGCCACATATTTTTACCGTGTATGAACTAATGGGCCCAACGAGCCTGTCGCGGAGTTTCCTTCCTCGGCTGGACGTGAATATCTCCATGAGCTGTAATAAAATTCGTTAGTCCGGAGCCGTAGCCTTCATGTTGAATGTACGCTCTCAGAGAAGGATACACGGGAACGCAGCAGCCGTCAGCTAAAAAGATCTGCAATGATGAAAGCAGGAAGTTCCTCACGGCATCGCTGGTGATGGCGACGTTGCCAAACAAGGCGCGGCTTGTTTCTTTCGTTTCGACGCGCTTCTCAAATGCGTCTCGTTCACTTATCCTCTAGGAAACTCACACTATCCTGAGCTCATGTATCAATTCCTGCTCACATTCCTGTTTCAAGGCGCTGGTCTAGGTGCCTAGATTTGTTTTGAAAGCTTAAAGCGTTTTCAAACTGCAGCGCAAATTCTTTGTCTCCGAGTCCATGGAATGGAGTATACTGCGCTAAGAATCAATGTATCACTCCTCGTCAGTGCGCTTCTACTGTCATTGCTTGACTCCAACACGCTGTTCACTGTCAACCCGGAGGATCTCCTCCCGGCTGCATGACGCCAGCATGCTGCATTGGATACGCTCTTCACCTATAAAGGCGGCCTAGAAAATCAGGGAAATTATTCATTCTTCCTTTCCCCAGCCTGTTCTCATCCAACCTAACGATGATGCTGAAGTCTACTTCAATCTGTTTCGTTCTCTCTGCCCTCGCCTCTTTCTCGCTCGTTCGTTCCGCTGTGTTGAACGTTTACGCTCCTCCCGTCACCAGCCCTACCACGGGCACTGTTTGGACCATTGGTGAAGAGGCGGTAGTGACTTGGTGAGCATCGTTGGCATTGTCGGCGACGTATACTTAGCCCAACCCGACGGTCACAGGGATACTTCTAACGCACCTGCCCAAATCTCTAACAAGCACGGAAAAATCTATCTTAGGTTGCACGGCGTAACAAACATGAGTACGTGCTCCCGCATAACTCGGGGCTGCATGGGTCTAATTCGCGTTACAGCCGCCCTCGCAGCAGGATTCAAGATAACTGACGGTAATGTCACCGTGGTAGTCCCCGACGTCGCACCTTCTGAGAAATATGTCGTCGTCTGTGAGTACGCTGTCCGTACTGTCTTTCGGAAAGCTGACAGGATTTTCAAAGTATACGGTGACTCTGGCAACTGGAGCAAAAAGTTTGCTATCACGGCCTGAATGAATTGGTTTTATGCCAATCTCTATCGTGTAACAGTTTTGCGGTTATTCATCGGACAATGCTTTCAACCAAGATGTACTACATGGACTATGCTACAGTCAGTTCTGCTTGGATTTACGCGTCACATGGACAATTTCGTCGACTAGCGACAGCTTTCAACATGCTGCTCAGATAGCTTCATACGCAGTCTAACGCCTATGTTTGCTGCCACGCCTCAGGGAGGAGCCTGCACGCGTTGTCACATCGTAGACCCAAGTCCCCAATGACCCCACAAGAAAAGAGAGCGTCTCGTTTTCAAAAAATATGCTGCCCGTTGCATTGCTCACACAACTGAAACCGTTCAAGATGTTAAGCGCCTTTTCCTGCTGCTGCTGACGCGCCGACGCCTCCTTCTCTAAGTCAGTGGGCGAGACCCACTTCCGCGCTGGCTCTCATCCGTGCCCAACCGTGTCATAGGTTCAACAGCCACGCTGAGTCTCTTACTCGAGACTGGGCCCTAGATCACTGGAAATCCAACGGCCATAACGGACATCCGTTCGGCTTTGACGGATCGTTTTACTTCACTATCATAGTAGTAAAGTCATCTCACACTACGTTTCACCCTAATAAATCCTATTATACATTGAATAGCCGGTGCCTATCCTACACTGGTAGAGGCGAAACTTCTAAACATCGCAACAATTGTCGTTTCTGCAATGCCGGCGATGCATTGGGTGGGAGTGGATCCATCTCGTTAATTTCGATCAAAAGCTCAAGCGCCGCCGCACATGCAGTACCTTGAGATAGTCAATAAAACGTTTTATCCAAAGCTAAATAAGTATTGACTACTGAGCGCCCGCGCCTCTGCGCGTGTGCGGGGAAGTGGGCCCTCAGCTCTTAAGCCGTCTGGGTAATGGATTAAAGAGCATCGATCCATCTCTTTGTCGATTTAGTGAAGCCTTGGAAACCGAATTTAGTTGCACAGCTCGAAGTGAGATAAGAAAAACACTAACTCGTCCTCTATTCACTTTCTTTCTCTGATACAGATGTGTGAGCGCAAGTCCTTGAAGAACTAGATCAGATCCACACTAAATGATAATGTGATCATGAACTACAGAAGACACCAACTTCGCAATCAAATCATTGAGAGTCTCAACTGCCATCGCTTCGTTGATGTGATAGTCCTCCACAAGACGCGTCATAATCTCATTAAGGGAAGCAAGTCTTGCCATTGCCCTCCTGAACAGAGATTGAGTCGTCAGAAATTCAACGAATAGGCTTAGGACTCGCCGTATTGTTCGATAGCTCTTTGGCTGAGACGGCCAACAAGTGTCCGCTCTCTACGCCACCTGGTTGCGAGGCATTGAGGTAACGTGAGCAAGACAATATACGGAATGGGATAGTAACGCTGAGGTAGGGGCACCACCTGGACTGCTGGCGCCCCATTATGAAGATGCGCGAACCACACAGCTTTCTCCCGAGTCGATTTTCACCTTTCATAAGCGGCTGACAAAGAAGGCGGACTGAAAGCATAGTGGAGGGCACAGTCCACTGGAGAGAAACGGAGAAAGTACGTTACGTCGGAGAAAACAATACTAACCTCAGTGATATTTAAACCTCGTAGAAGGCTGTGGCCTGACTGCGGCTAATACAACGGATATCCTGATCAGGTCGAGATGGGCAGACACAGAGCGGGCCTACATAAAGGCCTAACCACGTAGTAGTTCAGTTCTTCGAATAACGCGGACCAATCTGATGATTTACGGCGAAGATCATGTACCGCAACGGTTTTGGATCTCTCGCCTTCCCTTCGCCCTCTCAATCTCTGTTTGTTTCATCTTTCGCTCATTCCCTCATTAGATTCTCCGTCACGCTGTCCTTACACGCAGTAGTCTCGTAAGCAGACTCAACAAGAGAAGATGGGATACTCATGATCGTCTCTTTGTTAGCGACTGACTATAGCCACAAGACTAAACCAGGTACCACAGCAAGAACTAAAAGAGAAAGTGTTTGTGTTCGTAAGACTAGGCTAGGCCAGGTGTATAAACGAGATTGGAACTAAAGTACAATGATACTACACTACTGCTTATATACTAGTAAGCCTGTGTTTGGGACTCCTTGTCCATACATGTTTCCGCTAGGGATAACTCCACGCCCTTGACCCAGTGTTGTATGCTACTAGTCCATCAGACCATTACTGAAACAACCATGTGTGCTACGAGTGTCGGTGGTGTGTATATAATAGGGAGTCTATGAGGTATCGGCATGTATGTAGAGTCGGACGCGAGTATAGAATAAAAAAAGTACTCACGAATAAACTCATACTCATCATGCAAGCCAAGAGTATACTCGCACGTGAGTAGAGTAGAGTCTAGAGTCTATGGTGAGTCTAGAGTTTCAGTTTGGGGCCACGAATACTCGATAGACTCATACTCATAAATATTCGTGAATACTCATGAGTATTCTTATATTCGTGAGTATTCGTGAGTATTCAGCTCCTAATATATATTTTTTGAACAAAATGAACCCCGTGAGCATTGAACCCACGGAGCTCAGCCATTTCTGTGCATCAGCACAACAACGAGTATAACCACTGCGCCAAAAGGGCATATTCATTATACAATTTCAGTCCAGATCACACATAATTAGGTAAAATGCCATTAGCAAAAAAAAGGACAAAGGCCATGAAGGCCATACAAAATGTTGTGCTACAAACAAACCTGATGCGAAAGCCACTCATCAAGGCAGTCCCACCTCCGCCCGAGGTTGATTCGGACGACGACGCCTACGATATCTATGCTGCAGTTCATTCCTTCCCAGCCGTGTCTCAGACAGATCCATTCGATGCTTTTATTTCAGCGGACGCCACGGATGACGATGGAATCGATTACTGGGTTTCGAAGTCCGCACCGCACAATGCGGAGTTTATCACCCCACAACAAGCCCTTGCCCGGATGGCTCTCGACTTCTTGAGCTGTCCCGCCACTAGTACTGATGTCGAACGACTCTTCTCGCACAGTGGTCTTGTCGTCTCCAAACGACGACACAATCTCGCTGCGGACTCAATTCGAGAGACCACGATACTTGGACAGTGGCTTGCCATTGAGGATCTTGTCCCCGAGCAGAAGATTGCGAAGTTCTTGCACAATCGGAAGTTACGGAAGAAGGATTTGAATGAGGACCTCTCGACCGACTGGACGGATTCGGATGCAGACGCAGACGGAGGTGACGATTCCTCGGAGGATGCTGCACCGATGGATGTTTCCGATTCAGAGGTGGAGGTTGTCGAGGAGGTTGTCGAGGAGGATGAGGTTGTCGAGGAGGACGAGGTGGTTGACGAGGATGAGGTGGTTGACGAGGATGGGGATGATGTTGAGGAGAACTTGTGGACCAAGAGGAAGGGGAAGGGCAAGGCTGTTGCACAGTCGGAGGAGATGGACTTTTCTGATTTCCGCGATGGTATGGATCCTGTCTCAGAGTTTGACACGGGTCATGATGGTGATGTTGAGATTGACGATGATGACGATGATCTCTATGAAACGATTGAGCAGGTAGTTTTGGTTCGACGGCGCAAGCCTGCTTCTTCACCTCAGGATACTACTGATATGGATGCTACTGATATGGATATAACTTGATACACTTACGACCTACTTACTTTAATCTTCACTGTCTTTATGTTTGAATTTGCTTGCTGATACGTGAGTATACTCGAGTATACTCGGATCGTACTCGAGTACTCGAATACTCGAGACTCATGAAGTACTCTCGAGTAGAGTAGATATTCGAGTAGAGTCTCGAGTGAAGACTCGAGTCTTGAGTATTGGGTTTGAGGTAAGAGTTACTCATACGATGAGTCCGAATATACTCGAGTATGGACTCGTGTCCATCTCTACATGTATGACGTCATCCATGTGTTGGGCGTGTGTCCGACATGAGTACGGCTTTGGTAATGAAAAGGAGTATGATCGGTGACGAAACAGATGATGAAACAGTCTGTTGGTTGATAAGACAAGCCCCCCGATAAGATATGATAAGATTGAAAATGTGAAAATATGGTGATTCATAACATCACCCCCTCCTTAAGGCGCAAGTTTCATTCTGCGCCAGAGTCGCTCCATGAGGGCTGCAGAGGGTAGCGTGACATTGAGGAGTTTGGTATCGGGCGGTGGCATGGGTCGGAATAAATGGGATGGAAACTGCAACATAGGGACTTCAATTCGAGCAAGCGCAGGTGGCTTTGGCTTGTTCGGGTACTGTTGGTGAAAATTGCGGATAGCTTCGCCGGCATTCTTGAGATTGCATGCCGGTTCCCATGTCTGCTCATGTGTGCCATAACCCTTCCAGTGGACCTTGTATTGGAAACCCCCACGGTACTTCCGGGAATTCACCACTTTCTCAACCTCCCATTCTGGCTCGGCGTCCAACACCGGTGGCGGACATGTGTCTCGGGGTTGTGTCGGAAACTGGGGCTTGTGATAAGATGTCAGCAGGGCTTCATTGAACATGGAATGGATGCTCTTCTACGTGTGAGGGATCTGGAGCTTGTAAGAACTCGTCCCGACTTTCTTGATCACTTTGAACGGCCCGAAATGTTTGTCATTGAGCTTCTTCATTGGTCGGTCCGTGCTGAGATTCGTCCCTTCCAGCCATACTTTGTCGCCTTCCTTGTACTCTACTGCCTCTGTCCGCTTCCTGTCATAAAACTGTTTCATGTCCTCTTTTGCCATCTTTAATGCTGACCCCACTTCGTCCCATGTTTTCCTCATGCTGTCGGTAAACTCCTGCGCAGTCTCATTTCTCAATGCCGTTTTTGGAGCGGTGCCTTTGTAGGGGTGTCTGTTTATGTCTGCAAAGAACGGAGTGACTTTGGTTGCCAAGTGTACCCAATCATTGTAAACAAATTCGGCAGAGGGTAACCATTCATGTCAGTTGTTCTAATGGTAATTGATGAATAACCGTAAGAAATGTTCTATCTCTTGGTTCAACCGTTCCGTTTGCCCGTTTGCCTGTGGATAATACGCTGTTGTGAAATTTCCTTCAATGCCCAGCAACCGGTACAACTCCTTCATGAAGTGTGAGTGATATTGTGGCCCTCGATCATATATCATCTGCCGTGGTAATCCATGTATAGGAAAGATGTGATTGCGGTAAATACAAGCCATGCCTTCTGACGTCAGGGTAGTGTGTGTTGGTATGATGCATAACCATTTTGTGAAATGATCCACAAACGTGCTGATTGCATTATATCCTCCCCACTCCGGCAACTCACCAATCATGTCTGTCCCGACTTTATCCCCTGGTTTGCTTGGTACATCTATAGGATGGAGGGGTGCAGCCGGCTTTGTGCGATGTGACTTTGTAACTTGGCATTTTTGACACCCTTCCATGTATTCGCGGACGTCTCGGCTGATTCCTGGCCACCAATATGTGCGTGTGATCAACTCAAGGGTCTTGTATTGTCCGGGATGCCCTGCAAGTTGTGCGTCGTGATGCATTCCAATAACTTTTCCCCGCAATTCCTTGTCCTTTGGTATGTAAATACGATCTTTCCATATAATAAGTCCATTTTCCTTCTCTTCCCATCCTTTTTCTTTGTTTTCTAATGCTTTTTGTACGTATCTGTCTTTGTTTCCTTTTCTTTGTTTGATTTTGTTAAGTAATTTGTCCTCTGGTGTAGCTACTGTATGTAAAGAAAATTGAATTTATGATATAAAAAACTCCGGTTTTAGCAAAACAATGTTTTTATTATCTTTTTCCCCCTTCTCAAGGCTGTCATCCTTGACAAGGCATCAGCTTTTCCCATTGTCCTGCCCGGCTTATGAATCAGCTGTATGTCATACTCTGCCAACTCCGTAACCCATCTCGCCTGCCTCCGATTCAACTTCTGTGGCTTCCGGAAGTACTGAAGGTTTTAATGATCGGTAAAACCTCCACCGTCTCCATTGCTCCTAGGAGATACTGCCTTCAGTCATTAATCAAGTCCATGATAGCCATCATTTCCTTGTCGTAGATCTCGTAGTTGCATTCAACTTCATTTAACGCGCAAGATTGAAAAGCCACTGGGCTCCATTTTCCGTCAACAAATTGGGAAAGAACAGCCCCATTTGCATAGTTTGAGGAGTCCGCCTCGACTCAAAACTTGCCATCGTTGTGTGGTACGATCAGGACGGGTTCTTCTGTCATCCTCCGTTTTAACTCCTCAAACGCCTCATGCTGTTCCTCTCCCCAAACCCATTCGCCCTTCCCGGTTAGCAATGTCAACGGCTTTGCTACTCCCGCAAATCCCCAAATGAGATGTCGGTAGAAGTTGCAGAAGCCCAGGAACAACTGTACTTCCTTCTTCTTTGTCGGCTCCCTCCATTCCTTCACAATGGCCACTTTTGCCGGATCCATCTTCACTTCTCCTCCGCCAACAATCACTCCCAAGTAATCTACAGTATGTGCCTCAAAACTACATTTCTTGGGTTTTAAATACAACTTATTTACTCGTAGTATCTCTAGTACTTGTCGTACAATGTGCCTGTGTTCTTCCAACGTGTTTGTAAAGATAAGTATATCATCTAAGTATACGATAACATGTCCTTTGTCAATCAACTCCTTCAGAATGTGATTCATGAACGATTGGAAGGTGGCCGGCGAGTTTGTAAGTCCAAAGAACATGACTGAGGGCTCAAACAGGCCTCGGTTTGTTCAAAACGCTGCCTTCCATTCGTCACCTTCTTTGATTGGATGTTGTTGTAACCCCATTAGACATCCATCTTTGTAAACCATGTCGCTCCCTTCAACTTGTTGATAAGCTCCTGAATCAACGGCAAGGGATATCAGTTTTTGATTGTCATGACGTTCAATTTCCGATAATCTTGTACGGGCCAAAGACTTCCGTCCTTCTTTTTGACAAAGAAGAATGGTGACGCCATGGGTGAGATTGATGGTCGTATGCGTCCCGTGCGTATGTTTTCCTCCAAAAACTCATCTAACGCCTTCTGCTTGGATGGACTAAGGGGATAGACCTTACAGTCAACCGGTTTGGAACCAGGCGTGAGTTCTATTGCGTGATCCCAGGGTCTTTGCACCGGTAGCTTGTCAAAGTCCGCCTTGCTGAATACATTGGAGAATTCCTCAATGTAAGGTGCAGCGGCGGATGAAGGCTATTGTGATCTCAGCTTTTCACCGCTTTTGCGATAGTTGTCCCAGTCCATCCAAAACAACCGCTCTTCCTCCTCCAGTTTCTCTTCTACATCTTCTCCTTCATCTTCTGGCGAGTCATACTCAGGTAGATAGCCGCAGCGGTCTGGGCATCAATCAAAAGTCAATGTGGATTCCGTCCAGTTGATCATGGGGTTGTGATATCGTAGCCAATCTAGCCCCAAAAAGATACTTGTTTTGCCAAGATTGATGACGGCCAACTCAATCTTTTGGCGTGATCACCAATCTTCATCCGGACCTCCACAAAACCTTTGATTGCTCCTCCCTTGTTTAGGGTTCCATCCGCATTGTAGACAGGGAGCTTGACCGGTAACTCCTTGATTGGGAGTCCATTCTTCTCAACAAATTCTTTATTGATGCAAGAACCTTTTGCTCCGCTGTTGAGAAGGGCACTTGTTTCCCATTCAGAGCCTGTATGTACGCTCTCTATGGTTACTCAGAGTTTCATGTCCTGCCCCTTTGTTCCTCGAATATACTTCCTTGACTTTTTTAACTCCGTTACAACTTCTACCGCAGCTTCCTTCGTCAACGCTCTGATCGCCATCACCTTCTCTTCTGTCGCTTCTCTCTCTCTCCGCTCCGGCATCCATGCTCTCAAAATTCCCACTGCTCTTGGCACTTCGTCCTCTCTTAGCCTTTGTGTAACCCACTCAGGCGTGTTTGGTTCGTATCTTTCTTTCGCAGGTTTTGGTGGTAAAATCGTGGATGATATTTTAGATGCCTTAGTACTAGTACTATAAATAGATTCTGCATCTGATGATTCTTCCCTTGGCAACTGCTCCGGCAGGACTGCGTCTACTGCAGGAGCTTCGCAAAACCCAACTCTTCGGCCAGCTTCTTCTTCTCCTCGTCATTTATTTCAGTTCATAGACCCCAAATCTGCTGGCGTTGACCCTTCTTTGGACAGAACCTGCTGATGTGGCCGTGTTCGCCACAGCTGAAGCAAAGTCCCCTTTGACGTGCATTGTCGATATCCATTGGCCTGCCGGCTCCTCCATAGGTAACACCGGTGGCATCTCATCGTGTGATCGGTGTTGGGGGTGGGTTTGTAGGATTGGCTCTTGATGTAGCCGCCTGCAGAGCTTGGGGCCGGGACTGCATACCGGGCCTTTTGCTCGCCATCCGCCTTCTCCACAACTGATTAATCTGGATGATCTGTGTCTTCCAATCCTTGTATTTCTCCGGCAACCCGTCTTGGCTGCCATAGATCTGATCAATAATCTTCTCATTGACATTGGTCTCGAGAAGTTGCACGACATATGCGTCATCCTTTGAATATTCTGCCTGAGTGAGCAGAACCTCGAACTTCTAGAAAAAATCTTGAGCGGTGTCTTGCCCCTGGCGCAACCGCTCGATCTGGTCTTGCGCGTCTCGCGCAAGGTTGGAATCCACAAATCGCTCCTTCAAATGCTCCTTGAACTCTGTCCAAGAGACTGTCCATTCCTCTTCTTCCTCGTCAAAGTTCTGATCCGTGTAGTTCTGGACCCATGCATCAACATGATCTCCTTGGATGTAGGAGAGAACAACATCAATCCTTTCAGAGTCAGATGTGAGGTTGTTCTTCTTGTCACAGATGTATGTAAACATGGATCGCCACCAGCTCTTGTACTTGGTCTTGTCCCCGTCATAGTTGTAAGGTTTGTTGACAAGGGATTGGCCTTTGGGTTTAACATCGGCGTGATGAGTGGGCTCGGGTGCTTTATTGGACATGGTGAATCGGGGTGATGAGATCAGAGAGTGGAAGGGTGAAAGTAGGAATATGGGTGATGCGGATTTGGATAAAGGTTTGGATGAATAAGGGGGAATTGCCTAGATCTGAAATAGAATCCAGGACTTGGTAGGGTGGGGAATGATGATGTGTATTGTAAGGTAAGTAAAGTAGGTAAGTATCGTAACTGTCTACGCTATTTTACTGACTACTGACTATGTATCTACGGAGCCCAAGAGCTTGTCACAAGTTTGCAATTGCCCAGCCAACGTCGCTCTGGTGTGAGGTAAGCCGAAGTTTTCCTGGGAACAGGGGTTGACCCGTAAACAGCGCCCACTGAAGTGCAACTGCCAAAAGTTTGTTCTCGTGATAGCGGCTACTTCCAGCACCCAAGGCAGTTATCTCTAACTGTTAGCCGGCGCTACTGGGACCAATACACACATATGTGGACGTGCGCTGGGATTAGGAATCCGTTGATCTGTAAACAGGAAAGGGAATGGGGAAATGTGCGATGATCAAACAGCGAAGTGCTGATCGACAATCAGGGATGTGTGGTAGGTGGTAGAAAGTAGTTCTGATCTTCTATTAGCAACTGACTATAGCCACAAGACTAAACCAGGTACCACAGCAAGAACTAAAAGAGAAAGTGTTTGCGTTTGTAAGACTAGGCTAGGCCAGGTGTATAAATGAGATCGGAACTAAAGTACAATGATACTACACTACTGCTTATATACTAGTAAGCCTGTGGTTGGGACTCCTTGTCCAAACATGTTTCCGCTAGGGATAACTCTACGCCCTTGACCCAGTGTTGTATGCTACTAGTCCATCAGACCATTACTAAAACAACCATGTGTGCTACGAGTGTCGGTGGTGTGTATACAATAGGGAGTCTATGAGGTATTGGCATGTATGATGTCATCCATGTGTTGGGCGTGTGTCCAACATGAGTACGGCTTTGGTAATGAAAAGGAGTATGATCGGTGACGAAACAGATGATGAAACAGTCCGTTGGTTGATAAGACAAGCCCCCCGATAAGAGATGATAAGATTTTGAAAATGTGAAAATATGGCGATTCATAACACTCTTAGTAGTTCGTTATTGACGGGAGTTGCCGACTCAGAGAGTGTTCTGCCTTGATTTACCTCCCGCCACTTTGTCACTTAGCTCTCCAACCCTTACGCCCTATCAATTTGGTTGAGACGTCCACTTCAAGCTCGAATCATTTGATCCAATCTATTGCTTTCTCCCAGCGACCTGCATGCCAACCTCGGAGTACACAATTTTCTCTCTTTCATCAAAGCCCGATTCATTACCTCTAATTACCTTGCCGATTGCGGACCTCTTTCTTGGAAATCCAATGCGAAATAGCTGCTTAGTTCCCATCCCTGACATGCTGGAAGACAACGACAAGGCATCTATGCACCTCGCGCCGCGAATGAGGACGAGTTGTATCAAGAAAAAGACTGGTCTCACTGCATTGATACTCCAAGGATTTTGCCCGTCAGCAATGGACATGTCTGATGATGATATGGATTGTAATGATTCCGAGGATGATTTACACTGGAGTGGTTCAGAGAACGAGACAGACGAAGAGATGGAGGTTTCTGGATGGATGGTACGTTCTGTGGAACGTACATTTGTACGATCTAATCAACTGTTCAGGTGCTATACCACTTCAAACGGCCTCTGCGGCAGTCTATTACTACTCCAGTTTTTGTTCTATCAACAGACCACCAGACTGCCCTAATAGAGGACAAAAGTAATGAGGGGCAAGTCCGGAGGATCCCTTTTCAGACAAGGCCAAGACCAGGGCAAAAGAGAAGAACACATCAATGTCTGCTGGATACAACTGTGATGAAGGGAGCCTTTTTGAAAGCACGACCGCTGCAATAATAATCTTCAAACAATGTTGATAATAACATAGTATGCCTAAGTTGTTTCTTGCCATTGCCACTATTGAAAGTGAAGGCAGGCTTGCGACGTGCCAAGGTTATCTTCTGCGGAAGGTCAGCTTGATGATTGTATAGTGTAATCTTTCTCTAAACCTAATATTGTTAGTAGTACACAGAAAGCCAGCGAACACATTTTCTATCAAGTTTGATAGTCCTATGGACTAAGATCCAAGTCAGGGGATAGAAACAGGCAGTAAACAGAAAAACAATCTAAAGAAAGAACTTCTGGAAGAGGAAGTTATATCTCTTTCACTAATAGCATGGCATTTGTGGTATGTATAGATACATCTGCTACATAAATAGATGGACTTACATGTTGTATCAAATAGATGGAGCAGTATAAGATTTGTTTTGAAGAGAACCTCCCTCCTTATGTTGCCCATCCTTGTCAAACCACTTCCACACCCTGAGGTGTAGGTAGCCGGAAGAGATGGTGCCTTATCTTGCTTGGATTGTCAATGTCCTCCTTGTCCTCCTCCATCTCGGCATTGTCCCCCTTCATGTCATCATTGTCCCCCTTCATGTCGTCATTGACCTCCTCAACCTCCTCCACCTTGTTCTCCTCCACCTTGTTCTCCTCCACCTTGTCCTTGTTCTTCTCCACCTTGTCCTTATCCTCCTCCACATTATCCTCCTCCCTAGCACCCTTACATGGACGCTAAGCTGTCACAGTTTCAAAGTCTTCATGCAGTATGGCACTGTACCCAACTTTACCAGTCAACCACCCATATATATCCATAAAGCCATCATACAGACACTGATAGTATCTTTGTTCGAAAAACTTTGGATCTCAGCGCATCATACCTAGGACATCAGGATCAAGTGGTTGAGTCGCCTCAATATCCTGGTACATTCTTTTGAGCACATCAAAACAGCTCAAGCCGGCCACAAGAACTGCTCCTTCTGGAACCTGCTCATACAGCTCAGCAATAGCCGCATCAGTCACAAAGCCGCAGCGGTCAGAGGAGCCCCCCATCACAAGCTGGTTACAATACCACCAGACAGTGCTTCAGATGTTGGCAGTTGCAGCAGCGTCAATGCAATCTGGAAGCATGTTGTATACGAACCAGATATATATTCACAGCGCCGCTTCGAGGTCATGCACAAAGTTGTATCGGAAAAAGGGCTCCCTCGCGGGGTTTTCTTTAGTTTTGTCAAAAGAGTGCATGCCCTTTTCATATTTAACAGCCATGAAGCCGGGAGTACCCTGAAAGTTGACTTAATATCATACACGGGAGTAAACAGCATGAGACTTACAGTGAAGCCTTCCTCGGTGTAAGGCGCATTATAGGGCCGGGCAAACTCAAGGTTGGAGATCTTCAGTTGCCGCTGGGATACAAGAAATAGGCAATTTCCGAGACTGATATCATGATGGAGGTAGCCCGCCAAACACATATACTCAAGCCCTGCTCAACATCAGTATGCATGCAGTAGCAGGTCAATAGAAATTATACCTCGTACAAGCTGGGCCATCCCAAGAGTGACATCCGCATAATTAGAGAGCTTGTCAAAGCACTGACACTCCTCTTTGAATACCACTCTTCTATGAGTTTTTGCCTGGAGCGGAAGAGGCTGCCGCAATATATATTTGTGCCCATACCTGTTCGATGCGGAATAGTACATCACACAAAAATTATGCTTGGGCACGCTGTTGAACTTGACAGCCACATCCAGCGCAATCTTCAAAAAATATTTCTTTACGTCTTCTGCTAAAAGACCCGTCACACCTTGGGGACGTTCTTCAACAGGCACGCCAACCTTGTCCAATTCCCAAAGGGAATCAAATATTTCCGTTTGAATTTCCAGCTCGCCTTTATTGTCCGTGTTTGGCCAAAAGTCTTAAGATCATTGTCTCCCCTGTGGAAGTCATATCCTTTGCATGCAATTCCGTTATGGCCCATACCCGCGGAGCCTTAGTAACAACATTAAAATATCGGGGTGCGGCAAGAGATCGGAGTGTCTGGTAGATTTTGGCGCCAATGTGGAATTGATACTGCGTCTTTCCCTCAGCGTTGAGAACATGTGTAACAGTTAGATCGTAGAGTCGGACGCGAGTATAGAATAAAAAAAGTACTCACGAATAAACTCATACTCATCATGCAAGCCAAGAGTATACTCGCACGTGAGTAGAGTAGAGTCTAGAGTCTATGGTGAGTCTAGAGTTTCAGTTTGGGGCCACGAATACTCGATAGACTCATACTCATAAATATTCGTGAATACTCATGAGTATTCTTATATTCGTGAGTATTCGTGAGTATTCAGCTCCTAATATATATTTTTTGAACAAAATGAACCCCGTGAGCATTGAACCCACGGAGCTCAGCCATTTCTGTGCATCAGCACAACAACGAGTATAACCACTGCGCCAAAAGGGCATATTCATTATACAATTTCAGTCCAGATCACACATAATTAGGTAAAATGCCATTAGCAAAAAAAAGGACAAAGGCCATGAAGGCCATACAAAATGTTGTGCTACAAACAAACCTGATGCGAAAGCCACTCATCAAGGCAGTCCCACCTCCGCCCGAGGTTGATTCGGACGACGACGCCTACGATATCTATGCTGCAGTTCATTCCTTCCCAGCCGTGTCTCAGACAGATCCATTCGATGCTTTTATTTCAGCGGACGCCACGGATGACGATGGAATCGATTACTGGGTTTCGAAGTCCGCACCGCACAATGCGGAGTTTATCACCCCACAACAAGCCCTTGCCCGGATGGCTCTCGACTTCTTGAGCTGTCCCGCCACTAGTACTGATGTCGAACGACTCTTCTCGCACAGTGGTCTTGTCGTCTCCAAACGACGACACAATCTCGCTGCGGACTCAATTCGAGAGACCACGATACTTGGACAGTGGCTTGCCATTGAGGATCTTGTCCCCGAGCAGAAGATTGCGAAGTTCTTGCACAATCGGAAGTTACGGAAGAAGGATTTGAATGAGGACCTCTCGACCGACTGGACGGATTCGGATGCAGACGCAGACGGAGGTGACGATTCCTCGGAGGATGCTGCACCGATGGATGTTTCCGATTCAGAGGTGGAGGTTGTCGAGGAGGTTGTCGAGGAGGATGAGGTTGTCGAGGAGGACGAGGTGGTTGACGAGGATGAGGTGGTTGACGAGGATGGGGATGATGTTGAGGAGAACTTGTGGACCAAGAGGAAGGGGAAGGGCAAGGCTGTTGCACAGTCGGAGGAGATGGACTTTTCTGATTTCCGCGATGGTATGGATCCTGTCTCAGAGTTTGACACGGGTCATGATGGTGATGTTGAGATTGACGATTAGAGATGGACACGAGTCCATACTCGAGTATATTCGGACTCATCGTATGAGTAACTCTTACCTCAAACCCAATACTCAAGACTCGAGTCTTCACTCGAGACTCTACTCGAATATCTACTCTACTCGAGAGTACTTCATGAGTCTCGAGTATTCGAGTACTCGAGTACGATCCGAGTATACTCGAGTATACTCACGTATCAGCAAGCAAATTCAAACATAAAGACAGTGAAGATTAAAGTAAGTAGGTCGTAAGTGTATCAAGTTATATCCATATCAGTAGCATCCATATCAGTAGTATCCTGAGGTGAAGAAGCAGGCTTGCGCCGTCGAACCAAAACTACCTGCTCAATCGTTTCATAGAGATCATCGTCATCATCGTCAATCTCAACATCACCATCATGACCCGTGTCAAACTCTGAGACAGGATCCATACCATCGCGGAAATCAGAAAAGTCCATCTCCTCCGACTGTGCAACAGCCTTGCCCTTCCCCTTCCTCTTGGTCCACAAGTTCTCCTCAACATCATCCCCATCCTCGTCAACCACCTCATCCTCGTCAACCACCTCGTCCTCCTCGACAACCTCATCCTCCTCGACAACCTCCACCTCTGAATCGGAAACATCCATCGGTGCAGCATCCTCCGAGGAATCGTCACCTCCGTCTGCGTCTGCATCCGAATCCGTCCAGTCGGTCGAGAGGTCCTCATTCAAATCCTTCTTCCGTAACTTCCGATTGTGCAAGAACTTCGCAATCTTCTGCTCGGGGACAAGATCCTCAATGGCAAGCCACTGTCCAAGTATCGTGGTCTCTCGAATTGAGTCCGCAGCGAGATTGTGTCGTCGTTTGGAGACGACAAGACCACTGTGCGAGACTTGAAGGCCTCGTGGATGTCGCGGCGGAGAGTTCGACGAGATGGGGGCTCAGCCTCGGGGTTAAGGTAGGTGACGACGTCGATGAGCCCGTCATCGTTGACAGTGGAATAGGCGCGGTGGCTCTTTGCAATCCATTTAAGGAGTTTGAAACGATAGGTGCCTTTGCGGAAGCGACGAGGCAGCTTGTCCGTAAGCTTGGTTTGAACGGGCTTCTTGTCCTTGGCAGCATGCTCGAGGTTTTTGTATATTAGATGTATCATACTCTTCACCTGATGCGTCGTATGCGTCGCTTCGCAACAGTACTCGCATCAGGTTTGTTTGTAGCACAACATTTTGTATGGCCTTCATGGCCTTTGTCCTTTTTTTTGCTAATGGCATTTTACCTAATTATGTGTGATCTGGACTGAAATTGTATAATGAATATGCCCTTTTGGCGCAGTGGTTATACTCGTTGTTGTGCTGATGCACAGAAATGGCTGAGCTCCGTGGGTTCAATGCTCACGGGGTTCATTTTGTTCAAAAAATATATATTAGGAGCTGAATACTCACGAATACTCACGAATATAAGAATACTCATGAGTATTCACGAATATTTATGAGTATGAGTCTATCGAGTATTCGTGGCCCCAAACTGAAACTCTAGACTCACCATAGACTCTAGACTCTACTCTACTCACGTGCGAGTATACTCTTGGCTTGCATGATGAGTATGAGTTTATTCGTGAGTACTTTTTTTATTCTATACTCGCGTCCGACTCTATTGACGATGATGACGATGATCTCTATGAAACGATTGAGCAGGTAGTTTTGGTTCGACGGCGCAAGCCTGCTTCTTCACCTCAGGATACTACTGATATGGATGCTACTGATATGGATATAACTTGATACACTTACGACCTACTTACTTTAATCTTCACTGTCTTTATGTTTGAATTTGCTTGCTGATACGTGAGTATACTCGAGTATACTCGGATCGTACTCGAGTACTCGAATACTCGAGACTCATGAAGTACTCTCGAGTAGAGTAGATATTCGAGTAGAGTCTCGAGTGAAGACTCGAGTCTTGAGTATTGGGTTTGAGGTAAGAGTTACTCATACGATGAGTCCGAATATACTCGAGTATGGACTCGTGTCCATCTCTAATGCCAGTGTGCGCCTGCATACCAGCAGCTTGGTCGGATGGTACACCCACGCTTGCTGACGATGGGAAGTTCTAGCACGGCCTTGGGCTCAATGTTGTCGCCCTTCTCTGTGCGCACGATATCTTCATGGTCCGTCTCGGCAACTCCAGTACGCATTACTGTACCGTCCTCCGAGATATCGAACCCATCAATCTCTCCACCAGATGCCTCAACAATGTTGGCAATAACATCAAGAGGGATATCGCTATCGTCTTCGGGTGATTGGTCGGAGAGCCATAGTCGTAGGCAAAAGACAATTTACCATGACAGTGATCAGGCTAAATGATTGTATTTCTCTGATAGTTGTCAGGGTGTACAGCCACAGAAACCCCGGGTGCATCTGCCACATGGGCCCCGGCTCCCAGGACCATACCCGGTCCTTCTTAATTGGGCATGGCACCGCGTGCTCTACTGGCGCCAGCAAAACCGGCGGCGGCTCCTTCCTAATCGAGCACCTGCTTAAAGGAGCAGTCCAAAAGGGAATTCAGAGCGCTCCTCGGCGTACTCGTGCCGCGCTCCCAAATGGGGCTCGGAAAATGGGTGGGTTTCCCCCTCGGCATTGGCGGCACACCCGCTATTTGCTGGCGCCACGCTCCGCTTGGGCTAGCTCTCTGTAGCTACCCTCGCGTCAATCCCGTAGAATGACTTTTTCGCCAGGGACCATCACTTCTTCCTCCTGATTCTCTTCTTTTTTGTCCTCGATTCTCTTCTCGGCATCCGCCGTTGATGTCTGATGCAGCTTGCGACCGCAAAAATTTTGCTTGGGCGCAGAAAAGCGGGCCTCGCGTCGGGACTACGGCCTTTCTCTGGTTCTCTCTCCCCGCAGCTGGTCTATATTTGTTGACGTGCTAGATATTCCCTGCGGCTTGCAGCTCTCGGAATTTGCCGTTGATGCCAAAAGCGGCCTTTCATTTGGTTTTCCCCTGGGCCGCTTGCAGCATTGCGTGCGGGGGCGCGACGATGGCCGCGCCTGGTTTCGTCCGCCGATTCACTGTTTCTCCCGTTTCCTGCCTTATTGGAGGACATTCATTTGTCCTGTCTCATGATGATATCATTGGAGCCATTAATGTCCAAAATTTGGACGTTACTGCTCTCGATGAAGTCATAGATTGCTTCGTCGTTCTCTCTACTCCTTTCTATTTCTGTTCCATACTGTGGCGTCGTTATTATCAGTTATTATTGACCAGAATACCCTGTTGACGTCACAATATGATATCACATGTCGTTTGCGTCCACCACGTGGAATCACTCCTTTCGACTTTACACGTTCACTTTAAATTTCTGTCTGAACTCGTTCTCAAGCAACAACATTCTTTAACATCAGCTACACAAGCGATCTTTATGTACGTACACACCGTTCATCAGGCTTCTGATGCTGATTTCACGTAACCGTGCAGCCCTTCCATTACCCACTTGACGTTGACCACCGCCTTATGAAACTCAATCAGATCGCACTTTCCCTCCTCGCATGCGCTAGCCCACCACGACAAACACGCAACAACGCTTAGAAGCCCATTTACGCCCCCACAGTCCAATTTCTGCCAGTCCTCGCCGTACATCCCTGTCTCCCATTTTCCTTCCGCATGCGAGAACGCCAAGAAGGTTGCAGCACGTCCCACCAGCTTTGGAACACGGCGAGGAACTTCAAGACGTCCTTTTCCTTCAGTACCTGGCGTTCAAGCCGTCCAGTCCGTCCGCCGGCGATCCAATGGGATAACATTTCCGGACGCTTTTGAGCAGGTAGGCGTTTTTCTTTCGGCGCCTTCGCCTTGTACCCACTCTCAATCTCCAGCACCAACAAAAACAGCTCGCGAACATGTTTCTGACCACTGGCGGCATCAAACTCCTTCAAGGCGTCCGCCAACCAAGCCGGTGCCGTCTTCCTCAGACTTTGGTATCGGACATCATCAAAGAGTTTTGCGTCATCAGGCAATCCTGTAGGAGGAGGAGGAGGAGGAGGAGGAGGAGGAGGATTCTGCATTTGAGAAGGTGAAGAGGACGTTGTGCTCTGGCCGACTACACGCTCGGCTACTTCCATATGCACGTCAGGCGCTTCTTCCACCTCTACTCCCACTCCCATTTCGACATCCATTTCGACATCCTCGTCTCTAGCACCGTTGATATTCGGCCCCAAGACCGAGACCTTGTCCCCTTTGTCCACCTTGTTCGCCTCCATCGTTGTCATTTCAACCTTGCTGCCGTTTCTAATCAGCTGCTCGTCAGGCAGCAAGCTGTCCTTGTTGATGATGTTCCTCGACGGTGTCGGTATATTGACGACGTCTTTTAACGTTGTTGCTGTCGGGGACAAGTTTGCCATCAGTGGGTGGGCAAAACCGATGATTTGCGTAGCGGCGCGCTGTCGCCCTTCTTCCTAAGTGTTGGCGTTGGTCGTGGTTTTTTCTTCGGCGCTTCATAGTTCTCCTTCTTCTCCAGATCCGCCATGTCTCCCCTCGCTATCGCATCCAACGCTACCTTCTTGTATCCTTCGGCGTCCAACACTGGCAGTACCGCCCTGAGTGGAGCGCGTTTCTGCATGTAATCCAAACCCGCCACTGCCAACCGGTTCGACCTGATCTGCGCGTTACGCTGGACCTCGTACGCACTGAGCTTCGGTGCTGGTTGCGTGTTACCCCTGCTCTTCCTCGGCTTGGGCACTACGTCGTCGTCGGAATCAGCGGATTCGTCTTCCGAGTCGCTCTCCGTGCTGGACCTGGATTCCGAACTCCATGGATGTGGGTTGGCAGGGTCTTCATTGTTGCTAGAGTCGTCATCGCTATCTAAGGTGGACTCAAGGATTGGCTTTTTTATGACGGCGGCTTGCTGGGTTTCCTTCGACGGAGCGCCTTTCCCGGCGGCCTGGGTGTCGTCCTCGAACAAGATTAAATTCGAAGTATCCGGGAGTTCAACGCCTTTTGTAGAGGGATTGGGACCATTTTGAGTGACGATGACCGCCAATGTGTCACTGATAGCCGCCATCACATTGGTCGTAAAATCGGTGGCCTTGAAATTGCGCTGTCTCAATGGAGACACTTCTGGAAGCATAACCTCCGCCGTCTGCTCCTCAGAGTAGCACGTGGCGAGGTACCTCTTGAAATCCTCGACGAACGCGCCCAATTTATCCTTTCCCCACCATTCTACAAACGTCAATGGTACCGCGTCATTGTTTCCGCTGACGCAAATACTGAAAAGTCATGTTAAATTTGTAGATCAACATGGGGTGCGCAATTACCTACTTGAACGTTCCCGTCTGTCCATTGTATTGACCCATCGGACCGCCGCAAATGGTGAAGGTACGCAGTGCGGTCCTGGCTTTGATACCCTTATTGACCTCGAGTAGGAAGGTTTTGGCATTCGCCACGGCGCTAGGAAACTTGTCAGCGCGCAATTCACTGACTCAATTACGGAACTCACCTCGCACGGCTCAGTGGATCCTTTTGAGGTCCTGCCTCGATCCCTGCTTTATAGTCCGCCTTTGCCTTATCGCCTTCCGCCTCCACCTGCTCCTGGTATTTCTTCCTCTCGGGCTCAGACAACGTCTTGAAAACCTTGCGAACCATCGTGGAGCGGAAGTTGACCCGCTTCTCAGTGGATTCCTTTGGCCGAGCATCCCACGCGTTGTCGATGGTCTTCTTCAGATTCATACCCTAGACCCAATGGTCCTCCATGAAGGCGTAAGCGGCGTGGCGCTGTCGGGGCGGCTGCTGGATGCCCAGCAGGCGCATCATGAACATCTCAAAGGTATTGGTTGCATCTCGCTTGGGCAATGGCGCGGCGGACGCGTTTGCCTTGCCCTTTTTGGGGTTGACGCGATAATTAAACCAACGACGCAGGCGCTGAAGCATCCTCAGCGCAGGTCTTGTGTCTCAACAAAATTACTTACCTCTGTAATGGTATCGATGTGTTCCCGACGCTGTACCTCCTCCTCTGGTGTATGCTTGACCTTGGGTTTCGGCGCCTCTGGGTCATACTCCTTGAGCTCATCGGGCTCTTCGACCTCGGTCATCGGCCAAGGAAAATGGAAGTTGTAAAGGTTGACAAAGTCCTTCAATTTCGCCTCGCTGTGCTGCCAGCCTCGCGCTCGAGCGGCTGCATACACCGGCAGCAGTGGCAAGAACACGCTCTCTCTTTTCCCATCCATCCACCCCTTCGCATTCCGGCGCATACTCTTCTCCTTTTTGGTGTACCTGGCTTTGCCCGAGGTGGCGGCCACTACCTTATTGCTCTTAGTGGAGCCCATAGTGCTGTACAGCGGCGAGAACTCGACTTGTGGCGTAGGTTGATGACGGTCGCTCTGGTTTCGCGAATTCGGGATATCGGGCCACCAGCATCGTTCATGAGGCTCCCCATTATGGACAGCATGTGCCTTTGTTGCTGAAATTCAAAATTCAGGCGCCGTTTCCTGGCGCCGGCACCATGGTATGTCCTATCTTCCGATGGGTCTTGATTTGGTTTTAAAATTTGATCTGACCTCCAGAACGGTTTCCTACCTGTTGCCATGTCCGACAAAGCCACTGACAAGACTGGCGACGATGCGCGGGCATCGTCGCCAGCTTCGGGAGCTCAATTGGACTCTGGTAAGCTACTCAGTCTAGCCGGTATTATTGTGTACTGATGTTCGGGCTCAGCAACTGCAGGACCAGCGCCGCCGTCCTACACAGAGCCTTCGTTTCCCAATGGCTTTGTTCCCGACGCACACATCCCGCTCTCCGGCTACGTCGACGACTCGCATGCCTTGAGGTCCGGTGTGCTGTTTTCTGTCGTTCCAACTGCTCCGCTCCGCCCTGCATTTCTGCCCAAGCGCGAAAACACTCGCACATATTTCTATTGTGTGACTAAAGGGCTCAAAGTGGTATCGTCACGGATCCGTCAGTATTCTTCACAACTTTGTTCCCCCATCTTGCTTGTCCTTCCAATTCGCAAAGCCGATGCGATGGCACAGACGAATGGCGTTTCCAACGCCATGAACCTCAAATTGTCGTCCCACAGTGCCGCGTTGGAGTATTTCAACAAGGAGTTGGCCAAGGGAAACGTCAAGATTTGTCGCCCCCGTCGTCCCCGGCCGTGAGTCAAACATTGTTGTTCAAACTTATGCTAACTACCGTCATTCAGTCAATATGTCTGTAGCTGTGTTGTTGTGTAGTCATGTATTTTGGATACTGGGTTCTGCTGTATAAATATGATCCTACATTCCGCCCCCTTCCATGTGTATGCCTATCATTCGAACAATGACTCCCTCCAAGACCTCTAGGACCCAGCAACCGCGTTCTCCTGTCCTCATCGTCCTCACGGATTCGAGCGGAGATGAAGATCATACAATAGCTGCTTCCGCGCCGGTTGGTTCGTCACCAACGTTGTCGGCATCGCCTACGCGATCTGACAATGCTCTGCCTCCTTCCCATGATCAGGATGATATCGCTGAGGCCTTGGCGTCTCTCGATCTAGGCACTCCAGATACCACTCTGTACGCTATCAGCGGATCTGGGACAACCACCGATTGGTATGTTGTCCTATTTGATATGTTCCTTGCCCATATGACATTCTTCTAAGGTCCGAGGCATCGGCTCACCAGCAACAAGGCGCGCACGTTCTGACTCTCTCTCCCCGCAAGAAATCACGAAGAAGAGCTCAAGTGTTTGTCGTGTTCATTGGACGCGTCCCAGGCGTCTATCGTACTTGGTACGTTTACTTATCGCACTCTTCGTCATCTCCATATCATTTTCAACAGGCCTGAAACTGAGTCTCAGGTGTCGGGAGAAACTTGCTCCCTTTACTTATCGTATTTGACACTGGAATTTGCGCGAGCTGCCTACGCCTACGCCCAAGCAAGGGAGTGGGTACATACATCAGCCGCCATGGCCCCACGCGCTTTCCAGCGTTTACCCTTCTGCACCCGCCCCTACTAGAACATCTTGAATCTAATCCGACGGCCGCGGGTGTCGCTGCGGCGCGGTGGTATGTTGTTTATGCGGGCATTCAGCCAGGAATTTATCGGACGTTGTGAGTGCATCATTTCACGGGATTTCTATTAAGATTTCTATTAATAACATGCGCCACAGTGTCGAGTCGGGAATGAACTGGATCGGTGTCCCCGGAGCGGCACAGGAGTCCTTTGTCAGTCTCGAACGTGCACGCGCTGCCTTTCAACGTGGTATAGCTAACCGGCGTATCATTCGGCTCGATGTTGTCTAATCTTGTTTCCGCGTGTGGCACAATGAAATA
The DNA here is from genome assembly GCA_015501055.1 of Mucidula mucida. Classification (NCBI taxonomy): domain Eukaryota; kingdom Fungi; phylum Basidiomycota; class Agaricomycetes; order Agaricales; family Physalacriaceae; genus Mucidula; species Mucidula mucida. The sequence goes on from JADNYV010000276.1 coordinate 39,098, forward strand.
TATTTTACTTCGACTCGTACGGTATAAATGTCGAACAGGCAAGGGTACGCTTTTTCAGTGCTTTAACCAGAGTCTTCTTCTGTATATGCTTCAGCAAATCTGTGAGATAAGTTTCGACCGTTTGGAAGTCCGCATTTGCCTCAGCAAGGATCTGCATTTGCTCCCTTTCAACGCCACCACAGACCGCCTTGAGCCCAGTCAGAGAACCCTTGAAGGCATTGTGAAACTGTTCAATACGCGAAATTTCATCTTTGACGCGTTGCACGGCATATTGATTGTCCACGAGATCGGCACATGAACAGGCGTAATGCCACACATAGTCGCAAAAGGCGCCTCCCGTGTGCCGACGCAGACTGTTGTGGTGACTAGTAGCTTCATCCAGAAGCTCCTTCATACTTAGAAGTCGTTGTTTCCTAACGAAGAATCAATACAGCCTGTAAGAGTAGATCATGATTCGACGTACATTAACCTGTTAGCTGGATCAGCAGCAATCATGGATGCAACTTCTTCTTGACGTCTCCTGCGCGTGTATCTTGCAGCAGACTTCTTGAGCACATAATCTCTATGGCTGTGAGGTGTCATTTAGAAACTATAGTACGCTAATAGTCGACCATGGACATACCCTTCATAATATTGCCGGTTACGTTCTTTTGTGGCTTCCTTGCGCTCCTCCTCAGTATGATACAGTCGAGGACGTCCTGCAGGAGCCATTTGATGATGGCAAGACAGTAATGAGACGGGAACACAGAAACGGTGATGATCGTCTGAAAGACAAAGGTGAACGCCCATAAGTAGAGGATCTTGCTCAGATATCACATTCTTTAAACTTTTTTCAGATTTTAATCGCCTTTTTGTCTGATTTTTTGGTAGGAGCAGGCTAGCTCACAGTAGTTTTATTTCGCGTAAATTTCTGATATATATCTTAGGTGTGCGCCTCGTCGGGCAATGCCCGAGGTTGGCGCGCAAGAGCGGTGCTTGATCGCTTTATGACGTATGGGCTACTGACCCTTCTGGGAACTGCTTTCTCTCTTTCTATCGGCCATGATGGTATTGCGGATATATCTGCGGGTGTTAACACTGCGGCGCGGGTCTTCAATACCGGACGGTCTCTCTTTTTGCTTGATTAGCGACATATCTATTCAGACAACAATTTTCCCGTCCTGCGCTGGTGCACTTGCTTAGATTTTTCACTCTGTTCTGAGAAGGACAAAATAATGTTTATTAAAGATCCGCTACTCTCCGCTCATACATAACGTCGTGCAGTCGCAAGGATTGGGGCACCCACACAGACCTCATTTATGTGTTCGTCTATCAGCACCCCAGTCAGCACTTCGTCCACACGCATTCGCTCCCGCAGGATCTCCTCCCGCTCCTGCTCCTCCAGGGCATGTCGGATATCGTAGCATCTCTGATACTCCGCCGCACCGATGCCCGACTCCATAGCAGCTAAGTCATATCAGACTAAGGCTCATGACGGTACTTGAATACATACTAGGCGGATAGTCCGCGATGAGGCGAATCAACGTCTTCATGATGTCCCAGTTGCGGTCCCAGTGGTCCAGTCCCATGGCTGCCTGAAACATCAGGCGGTTGATGTGGCTGCTGTTACATAGATTGGCCAAATAGATAATGTCGTCGACGGCGATGATGCCACTATTCTGGAACGCCTCTGTGAACGCGCTGCCATGGGCAAGGTCCAATTGTTCTCGGATCCAGTATGACACGGCGTGTGGAGATCCCCTCGGGAAAAGTCCTGTATGGTTCTGGGGCGGGGTGACTGGCCGCGCTGCCGCAATATCCTCGAGTGAGTACGATGCTAATTACTAGGGTGCTGTTTTGCTCACCAGGAATTATTTTCATCTTGTACATAGATCCGTCGAAGGACGCGCGCTCTCGATGAAATAGCGGCCTCTGAGCGGAAGCTTCTCGCGCAGCATCCTTGAGAAATCGATAAGTGGGTATGGTATGCCCAGAGCGAGTCTGAGGACGTACTTCTGTGCTCGCTTGATGGGCTTGAGGTCCTCTGCGCGGAATGAATTGAACTTGCGACGCTTGGGAGGATAGGGCATGAGGGGGAATGCAAGAAGGGTGAAAGTTCTGCAGACAAATCGCAACACACGGTCAATCTGAAAAAGGAATCCCTGAGATCGAAAGTGGCTTGATTGCGACCACCGCCAGCCGCACTCATTGAATGGCCAGTCCGAAGAAAGCAGGAAACCAACCAAGGGAACAGTTGCCAAGCCTGGTCCTGTGCAAACAGTGTTCAGGTTTACTCCGACGCCGTTGACGGGGCGCAAGTAAGTATTGTCTTCTCTTGATCTTTGCACGGAAACGCCCGGTGCGCACCGACTATGAACTTGGCGTGGGCAAATATTATACTCGTACGTGCTGCGACGTCTGGTTATGCTTGCTCTACTGACAAAGTGTCTAGGTGCTGCCGAACCTACCCAACCTCTGGCTGAACCAACTTTTACACGTCCGCCGGATCTAGGATTCATTCATGTCAAGTCGGTCGATGGCTCGAGCAAAACAATTTGACCCACCTTGAGGAGAAGTTTCGCGCCATGGGGTCTATACTCATGACATGTCGTCAATTTGGCGTTGGATATTCGTAACGAAGAGCATTGCGTCGACTTTCGGATAGGTACAGAGGAGGAGGGCGACGCTTGGCGCCATCTGAAGCGCTCTCTCTACGTTACGCTCGCCAACTCGATACTTCTGCCTAGTGGCGGCCTTGGGCCCGCCAACCGTTGAATAATTTGAATATAAACTTATTTCAGATCAATTTCAGATTTTATTTGAGATACATAGCCTTCTGATGCGCATGGACAAGCCGCTAGAGTGTATGGCCTCGACGACTTGAAATTCGGACCTTGGCGATGTCGGACAATACGCCGCCACCATTGATGCTCCTTGTTGCCTTCTCTTCAAGTTCAATGGAGGCATGCACCGCGAGAAATTCAGCTTCACTGAGGCTGATGTTTACATAGGGAATCCGCAAGCACAGAGGTCAGTAGTTCATTTGGCAGCTATTGGGTGATTATTGATGTTCTGTCGCAGAGTAATATTTGGCTTTATCGACCAGCGCCGCGAGAACTCTTCTCTGGGGAGGAACGAGATGGGCAAGGACCTTTTGACGCTCTCATCGAATGGAATGGCGTCGTTTTGGCGTCTACTTTTTTGGAGTGTGGGATACGGACTGTGGCGGATCTTCGGTGCGCCGCGATGGGATGCACACATGCTGGCTTCCGCAAGGCATTTATCATGGCCTTTGGAATGCGCCCATTGGATCAAACACAACCTCCTTGGGCACGTTAATCCGCCGAGTGGGTGCTGCGACGTCAAGCTCCAAAGTAGGTGCTTACCAGTGGTTTGGACATCAACTGACGTGTTGTGGTAGACCCTTCACTCTATGGCCCCCATATTTCCTTGCGCATGGAACACTTGGACAAGTGAATAGCTATCTGTCTGACTCGACGTCTCGGACAAGCATTGGATCGATTCCAACTTACAGCGCGACATCATTGCCTCGCCGATGAGATGGAGAATTCAGTATTAATGATGAAACTTTGTTCACCTAAATAGACATTTTGTCCCCTGTTCAATGTAGTCTTGCGCATCTGGTAACAAACAAATTTATTGGCAGGAACTGTCGCGTCGAATGACTTCTACAACTGGGCGCATGGTTTCTTATCAACCTGGGTTACACGAAAGTTCCCGTCAAGGGAGAGATCCAGCTCTTTCATTCTGGAAACCCAGTAATCCCTGTTGGCGTAAAGCTCGCCGCGTATGAGTCCGGTTCTGCGCGGCCTCGATTAGCGGACTGAGTTTGTGAAGGCGCGATGACAGACGTACCAGGACGTGGAGTCTGCTGACGAGGCTGCTGACGAGAGCGAGGTGCCGACGAGGCGAGGCTTAGGATGGTTGCCTGGAGCGCGCTGCATTTTGAACGTTGATCTTGGTGGCGTGGTTGAAGTAGACGGTCTGACCTAAATAGGATGAGGTGATCTATGGACCTGGATCTCATACGTCATCACTTATCTTTCTCCCTTTTCTTCCTCCTGCGTTTTTAATCAGTGTTTTTTTCGCCGAGTGAACGAGAGAATCGCGGCTGGGGCGGGTACGCTGTTTGTCCTTTGGCTGGATGCTCACTCTGACCCATGGCAGGCTCATGTCCCAGCCGCTGCCCACTTGTGGGAGCAACGAGAGTTCGAACTCGGATTGATGGATATAGCGACATCCCATCTCACGCCCTCGTGGTCGTCCAAGGCAGGACACGTATATGTTCATACCTCACTGCTGGAGGCCCTTACGAGACAGAACACGAGACCATGTCCTTCAGGCTGACACGCATGGTGGTATCTCTTCCCATGCTTGCCTACTGCGAAGCGGCCGAAATACGCCCGAAGGATCTGGATGATGCTTTCGCTCAGATGGACTTTGAGGTCGAGCACAACAGCACGCCCATGGACGTTCCTCCACCACCTGATGCTATGGACGTGGACACGACGAGAGCGATGGAGAGGACTATGAGGAGGGCTACGAGCAGGAGACGCAGACTGATACTGGAAACCGAAACGAAGTGGAGCCTCGGTACGTCTGCAATTTGCAGTCAATAATTGATTAATGTCTTACATCTGGGCGCAGGACAATCCTATGGCGGAATGGCTTCCTTGGCTCTATATTTTCCTGGAGGAGAGTCTTCGTCGCATGCTTGGGAACGCCACTGTGGATCCAAGTGTTGTAAATGTGGCGCTTGCATGGTGCCCAGCGCAGAGGCTGAGGCTGACCGGGTCTCTGAACCAGTAGTTGAGACAGCATGTGGCGGCGGATGCGCCGAGAATGGCGATGTGCTGCAGGGTGCACTGATACGACCCGCCGCGTACTTGCACCAAGCTGTATGCTGCCTAGATTGCGGTGAATTCTTCGAATGTCTGGAATGTTCGCTGGATCGCCACGCTTGGTCGCCATTGCATGTTCTGCAGGTAATGCTCAGCTTATTTGTATTGGACCCTTTTGACGTTATTTTAGGTATGGCGCGATGAGTCTTGGCATCGGCGAGTCTTCGCAACATGTTCTGGTGTACCAGGTTGGACACCAGGCGGACGCTGCATCTATCCGGACAAGACGCCTCGTTTGATGACGGTTATCCACGTCAACAGGATCACACTGTCAGTTATAGGTACTGCTCTTGCGATGTCTCGGACCACGAGAACAAATGCAGCAACTTCTTGAAATGGTGGTACCCTGCAAGCACGCGTATCCTCGACATGCGCAACGATGGAGTTTTGAGACTCTTTCGCCGGTTGAGAGTCATCGCAACCATCAATGTGCGCGACTTTCTTACAGTCTTGGAGCGGATGACAGATCCATATGGGACGGAGTACACGCGGACCGATATAAGGTGTTCGCTAGAATCTCGCGCCAGTGGACTTTCCTCGAACGGGTTCGGCGTTCGGGGGTGGCTCATGCACCAGGCGGACTGGCGGAGGCAAAGCCTGGATCTCTTATTGTCAATTGCTGGGCTTGTCCACGGGTGGGGGTTAATTTGCCGGCTGATTGGGAGTTGGTCGATGAGAAATATCAGTAAGTTAACATTGTGGATCTTGATGGCTTCGGGCTGACTGTCGCAGCTACCGGTATCAAGGGATGTACTCTGTTGACGCCAATTTCCGCATGAACTGCAAGATGAGGCCGGAACCTCGACCCGATCTCCCGCTATACGACGGTCTGGGAGTTCAGATGCCCACGGAGATGTATCACGACTGGCTGCGTCAGTACATCACCAAAGAAGATGTGAGATTTCTTGATGTTTTTGAAGTCCCGGTGCTCATCCATGTTTCAAGGTCACGAGCTGTATATCCTTTGCTGCTTTGATGCAGAAAGATACTCGCTTTTCTGTGGGACTTCGGTGGTCCGGGGTTCTCGGCGTGATTTGCGCGCGCATGAAATCATGCTAGGCCTTGGGGATTTACAGAAGGGGAACGGTACGCTGGTCTATTTATTTTTGAAGTCGGCGAAAGAGACTGATTTGCGCTTCAGGTATAAAAATACAGATTTTGTGCTCTACACCGTCCTTAGTCGTATGGGGCTGAAAGAGATTACCGTCACGTACGATATCGCGTGCCAGTACAAGAAACACTTCTTCGAGCGTATCAAAGCCTTGCCGCCGGCGCTACAGGACATCATGGGCGAGTTACCAAACATTCAATGGGCATTGCCCGTTTGGCACGGGAACGTTCATGAGGTAAAATGCGAGGCTTCCGAGTCGCTGAAGTTCAAAGTTGGGGTGGGTAAAACCGACGGGGAGGGCATTGAACGTGTATGGGCGGTTCTGAACCCGTTCTCATACATGACGAAGGAGCAGCTCCCCGGAGCCCGTCACGACAATATTGAAGACAAGATCAACTATCATAATTTCACGAAGAACATTAACCTTGGTAAGCCGATACTTGTGGGATTCGCTTGTACTAATGTTTTCTCAGGAAAGACGCTGCTTTGTCGCCTGAAGATTGCGCTAGAAGAGCGT